>BJCM01202769.1:0-33646 GCA_018326385.1 Flaveria bidentis | reverse complement strand
CATTAGCATGGGCCATTCGCATGATAACTTCATATTACTAAGTTTGAATGTATTCATTATCATTACATTATTTATATTAGTTCAAACAACCACAAACCTATATAATCAATTCGATAAGCGTTAAACAACTCATTAATGAAATATTAAACATAATAAACACAACCAAACATTTGTATTTCATTAAGTACCCAACTATTACATATGTGTAAGACAATACAGACATATTACATTAATATCAGAATCAAGGTACACATGTATCAACAAAGATCCACATTTCTCAGAGGTTTGCTGATTCTTGGCTTTATCCATCTATTCACCTCCCTTACCATTGATCCTACTTTGTATGAGGATCATCTACTTGAATTTTGGAAGACCTGCCAAGAGGTCGTTATGGATGGGAAGAAGGCACTGTCTGCTACAGTGTAGGGGAGAACAATCTTCATCACTCTGGCTATCATCAACAATCATCTTCACCTGGATGATAAAGAAAATGAAGTGTTTTCCCCGAAGAAGCTGTTAACCACTCTTTTGAGTAGATGGGCTATGAGGGAGATTTCTCTATAAAGACCTTCAAGAAAGGGAAAGTCTCGTCCTAGTGGAAATACCTGCTACATGTGGTTATCCACAGCTTGTCCAACAAGCATGGAGGGTGGGACCAGATTCCTAAAGATCTCTCCTTCATAGTGCATGGGCTGGTTTAGGGAGTCAAATGAAGGCACTCTTAATTTGTTTATACAAATCTACTCGCTAACTTGGACTCCTTAGAATACTACATATTTCCTAGATATGTTCAATACATTCTTAACTATGAACTGGGCTCATAGTTAAGGGAAATAGGTAATATTCTTACATTGGGATAGATGAAGCCCGATATCTTTAAAATTTTAAGGAAGCCAACTGTTGGCTTCTTTGGGGTAGAAACGACCCTTGTCCCAAAAATGTTAGAACTCATTGCTCAAGGTGACAAACTAGCAGCACCAGCTAGTGTTAAACCCACACCTTCTACATCTCAACTACAACAACAGCCACAAATTACCCTCACCTACCAAAGAAAACTCAAACGAACCCCTACTCAAACTATTCAGTCTGTGCAGGCAACCATATACTCACCCATACAAGAGGAAGTGGATATTGGAGCTCCCACTTCTCCTAAGGAGCAAACCACTCCCATTACTTCTATGATCAGTGCTGAGGTTCCTCATGCTCAGCCTGATGAGCTCACAAGCCCAAATGCCATAAGCCTTCACTTTGAGTCTTAACACTCAAGTGAACAACCTTCAGGGGATAGTTACCATCCCCAGCCTCTAGACTTAAACTAACCCATTCCTAACCTTGACTTCTATACTGATAAAGACTTAGGTTTTAGTGAGTACCATGAATATCTCTTCTTTTCCACTTCTCAAAGAGAGATGAGTGCTCCTGAGTCTCCTATGTCTAGCCCACAACAGTCACCCATCACTGAGGTGGATACTTCTAAACCTGTTCAGGATATCCATATGGAAGAGGGTCTCACTTTTGCAAGTGATTACATCATTCAGACCTCAACCATGGCAACTCAGCCCATTGACACCTCAACTGAGGTTGTCAACGAGCAGAGGAAATCCAACAGCCAAGAACCTGAAGCTGGTGGTGAGAGAAAGGACTCTTGTCCAATAATCTCATCCCTAAATGATTCTTCTGATGAAGATGAGGGGAATTTGAGGCTAAAGGCGCAAAAACTGTCATAAACATGCTACCTATTTAGTCTCTAAGGGCAGTCTTCTTGAATCTCAGGTGGCTACCTTGCAAAACAAGGTCAATGATCAAAAACTTGTGATTTTGTTATCTCAGGGAACAACTAGCTGGGAGACCTTTAAGATGAGCTCAACTAGGAACACAAGAACCTGTGAGTGTGATTGACCTAACTCCTAGCTCACCTATGCAAGAGGGTGATGCTACCATAAAGGGGGATAAATTCATTACAGTTACAGAACCTAGGAGTTCTTCAGGGAGTATGGACATTAAGGATTCACCATCCTCACTTGCATTTGTGCATACTCAATAACTTTCTCAAGTTCACATTGATGTGGACTCCATAGACTCCTACATTCAGAGTCTTTTTGAGGAAGGAATACCAAGGGCAATGTCATCTCCACCAACTTCAAATCACATTATTGGGTGGTTGTATGATGCAAAATAGAAGAGCCCTTATCATTCAAAGAGTTCAAGGGCAACAAGAAGTCTTCAATTTTCAAACCTTGAACTTCTATGAAAGTCTTGATCTTGTCAGCATGCCACTTGTCAACCAAAGCCAATCAAGACAAGCTAACAAGCTGACTCAAAGAATTCAAGATAGAATCATTGTAGAGTTCAACTTCAGAAGGAGACTAAGACAATCTGGCAATATCATTGGTCAATTGGATGTTGAGGCAGACCCTAAGATAAGCTTCATAAGGGAAACCTTGACTGAAGGCCTAGTGGTAGAACCTAAGAGTTCTGTCTCACCATTAACTGCTGTGGAGGTTCATTCCCTTTATGAAACACCTGCTGGTGAAGGTGCATCTCAACCTCTCTCTGGCTGGAGCTTGGAAGCTACATCAAGTAATGAAGGCCAAAGCTCTCCACCCTAAGTCACAAAGGTGTGTGAGTAACAAAAGGAAAGAAAAATGACTTCTGAAGAGATTAAGGAGTAGGAGAGAGAGAGAGAGAGAGAGAGAGGAAAAGGAAGCTAAAGGGAGAAAGTCCCTCTACTAGGTCTGCAAGACTTATGGAATCTGCTATCAGGGCTGCCCCCAGGCCAAACACTCAGAATGATGAGTTGAGGGCAGTCAGGATCAACAACTTACAGACCAGGAACTATGATATTGATAATATAATCTCTCTCCCCTTAGATGAGCTAAATGAACTGGCTGACAAGGAATTATCAAAGGAAAGAAAGGAGGCAGAGGATGCAAAGCTACTTCTTCATATCAAAGAAGAAAGAAGAAAGAAAAGACTATACAAACATGTGCCTACTCTCTCCCCAGTTCAAGAAAGTCTTGTGCAAGAGGATGTGGTGCCATAAGAACCTCAAGTAAACAAAGAAAAGGATAGGATCAACATGATCAACTACCTAAGTGCCACAGGCCTCTATCAGGCTACTGCACTTCTTCCCTTACCCTTTGACTATATCGAATTTGAGTACCTCAAACAAATTGAACTTGAGATAGTCAAAGAGAGAAATATCACCAATAGGAAGTTAAGGGAAGAGGCTGCAAAGTCAAGAGCCATCATCCAGCAAAGTATGAAGAAGTCTACTCATAGGCTGAGGATGATGAGCTTCTTGAAGCTGTATGGATTCTCTATAAGGAGACTTGGTCCTATGTCTCTATCCACCATGGATGAGCATATCAGAGTGATTAAGTAGAAGATTCAAAGAGGTGAACTTGTTGACTTACACTCCCTACCAAGTCAGGTCCCTTAGGAAGTAGAGATTACGGTTAAACCATTTGAGACAATACAACTTGAATCTCCTGTTGAGCCTCAGCAAGCTTCCACTTCTGATCCACAACATGGTTCTGTCCCCTCTCAATCTAACCCTGTGAGAGAGGAAAACCCAACTAAGAAAGACAAAGAAGATCAATCAAGTGTTGCAGGCCAGTCTTCTCAGTTAAAAGGTTTAAAGAGGAGAAAAAGGATGGCTTCCAAACCAAATCCAATGATGAAGAAGAAAGAAGCATCCATCTCCAAACCTCAGGATGAGCCAGAACATCTAAAGGATGTGCAAATAGAGGATGCTCCACCAACTCCCATTCAAATAGCTCCTCTAGCATCAAGGAGACCCATCTTGTCCTGGACGTACACTACAAATCTAGAAATATGGCATGTCATCAGAGATCAATGTATTGAAAATGTTTCCACATGGCAGGATATATTTAATCTGCCTCTGCATGATCTATTTTACATGAGAAGACACTTTGAGAGTCTGAGTGATCCTCATCATCTCATAAAGAGAGGGATGGCCATTATCCTAATAAGGACTATTAATATCTAAAGTCTTCAAGTGTTTTGGTAGCATCATCCTAGGGGGAGTTTGTAAGGATTAAATGTAAAGGCTAATGTAACCCAAACACCCAAAGTCTCACTTGGATGCATGCACAAGTGTACTGAAGTAGAATGCTTCGGAAGTTTCACACCAGCATCAGAAAATAAATTAAGTGTGAAATCTTCCAAATCCAAGACCAATATCTTCTGAAGCCAAAGATGAAGTCTTCTGAAGCTTCAAAGACAAAGCCTTCCAAAGCTAACACTTGAAAACAGATTTCTTCCGAAAACTTTTGAACACATGCTTTATCTGATGTACCTTTTACATAAAGTTGGACCCCTTTCCGCTGCAACTCTGTAAAGTCACCAACTTTCATAAGTTGGTGAAAAGGTCCATGTTTTTGGTAACTGTATATTGAGGTCTTAAGCCTGTAACTTTCTACTTTATGTACTTTATCCTTTTGTAATATATTAGGATGTGAGCTATGGCATGTCATAGTCACTAGTCAAAAGGCAAATTTGCCTTTTGACTCTACATTTGACTTTGTTTGTTGTCTAGTTAATTGTATCCAGCTGGTCTTCAAAGTATGGCCGGGTGTAGGATGTAGTATATGTATCTCAAGTACTTGTAACTTTCTGATATGCTTTGTAACATTTGTAATAGAACTCGAGAAGGCAATATACTACAATCTTGAAAACCAACTCCTTGTGTGTTTTGCTATCTAGTTCTATCTCATATTTACTTGTGTTCTTAGTATCATTACAAAAGGTTAACCAGTTCCCTATTTTATCTGTTAAGTGTTCTTAGCAACTCTCCTCACTGTATTTTTGTGTTGTAAGTGCATACCCTTCACCGATCCTGCATTAACCTTAACTTCTCACCTGGACCAATGTCATACACTATACCCCAAATGTAAGCATGAAGCAGTTACTGGGCCGAAGTCTATAACTAGACCCCCATTCATTATGCACGTAGCCTAGCACCAGTACCGGGGCAAGCGACAAAGATCCCATACGTTAGGCTAGTCACAAAGACTAGACCCCCGCGTGTATCCTTAAGGGTTAGCTAAACCACACACTATTAAGCTAACGACATTTTAGAGTCGTGCACCTCCTTTCATTTTCTTTCAAGCCTTTCAATTCCTTCATTAATTAATGCATGTATTCTTTCATTCTTTATGTTCCTCTTTCATTATCTTTCCGCTTTCGTTACATAATACTTTACGTTTAGTTCATACCCATAACACGTAAGTCATGGAATAATACATAATATGAATGTAAGGAAACACAACATGAACATACATAGCATCACATATACATCACATACCCCATAACACAACATCATACACATCATGCATCATCCATTAACATACACATACACATACACATGCACCACAAGTACAAGTCATCATAGAACATAACTGACCCTTCGCGGGACCGCGGGGATTCAGGGTCGGCAGCCCCTGATAGCAGGGTCCTAGGGCAGCAGCCCCTAGTGGGGTCCAAGGGGCAACGCCCCTGGCTGGGGCCGGGCTGCCAGGTCAGAGGGAAGAAATTTTATTTTTATACATTCGATCTTCCTGTTAAAACCTCTTAAAATCTTTGTCATTTAAAACATATATTTAGTATGTATTTCCAACCCCAAATAAGTTTAAAACCTTTAAAATAGGGGATCTAGAACTCACCTGGACTCATTGAATAGCTTCTCAATCAAGCTTTCTAAGCAAGGGTCACACTACGCAGCCTGAAAATAGGTTAACACTCAAAGGGGTTCATTTATGCCTAATTTCGCTGCAAGATCAACAGATTCACTGCTAGTTTCACCAGCAGTTTCGCTAGCATCTTCGCTACCAGTTTCGCTGCCAGTTTCACCCAACTTTTGTTAGAAATTCAAGTCTGCAAAACTACCTGCAAAACTATAGTTTCGCAGGAAGTGTTCATAGTTTCGTTGGCGACTACATAATTTCATTGGATGAACACCCAATTTTGCAGAACAGGCTGAAATTACGAACCAACCCATTTTTAACCCAAAACTTCAATCTTTTACACCCAAATTTATCACCAAAGAACCTATATCTTAGTATCTTACATGTTTTCTTATGCAAAAACGTGAGTTTTGGATTATTCTTTGCCACTTTCAATAATGCCAACCATCGCCTCTGCCTTATATTTAAATCTTTCTACTCGAAGAAGTACTTCAAGCTTTTGTGGTCAGTGAAGATTGTGCACTTTATTCCATATAAGTAATGCCTCCAAATCTTTAATGCAAAGTCCACAGCTGCTAGCTCCAAATCATGAGTAAGATAATTAACCTCATGAACTTTCAATTGTTGGGATGTGTATACTATCACCTT
The DNA here is from genome assembly GCA_018326385.1 of Flaveria bidentis. Taxonomy (NCBI): domain Eukaryota; kingdom Viridiplantae; phylum Streptophyta; class Magnoliopsida; order Asterales; family Asteraceae; genus Flaveria; species Flaveria bidentis. The sequence goes on along the minus strand of BJCM01202769.1, from coordinate 27,290 downwards.
TCCTCGCTACATTAACATGCAACCCAACCCCGAGTAAGAAGCATCTGAGTAGACCACCAAATATTTGCTTCCTTTGGGCAACGATAAAACTGGAGCTTCAGTCAACCTTGCTTTTATCTCCTCAAAAGCCTTCTCTAGATCTTGACCCCACAAAAACTTCACATCTTTTAGGTTTAGCTTAGTCAACATAGAAGCTATCTTAGAGAAGTCCTGAATGAATCTCCTATAATAACCCGCCAACCCCAAGAAACTACAAATCTCGGATGGCATCTTTGGAGACTTCTATTTCATCACCGCTTCCACTTTTCCTTAGTCCACCATAATCCCCTCGGGATTCACCACGTGACCCAAGATCTAAACTTCGCACAACAAGAACGTGCACTTTGAGAACTTAGCATATCATTTCTCCTTTCTCAACGTCTCCAACACTTCTCGAATATAGCCGGCATGCTCCTCTTCGCTTTTTGAATAAATCAAGATATCATCGATAAACATAATCACTGATTTATCCAATATCAACCGACACACTCGATTCATCAAGTCCATAAAAGCAGCTGGCGCGTTGGTCAAACCAAAGGACATAATGAGAAACTCGTAGGGTCCATAACACGTACGAAAAGCTGTTTTAGGAATATCATGTTCCTTCACCTTCAACTAATGGTAACCAGATCGAAGGTCTATCCTCGAGAACCAACTGGCACCTTGGTGCTGATCAAACAAATCATCAATCCTTGATAAAGGATACCGATTCTTCACCATCAACTTGTTCAACTCACGGTAGTCGACGCACATCCTCATACTACCGTCCTTCTTTTTCACGAATAAGAATGGGGCACCCCATGGAGAGATACTCGGTCTAATGAACCCTTTATCGAGCAACTCTTGCAGGTGCTTTATCAGTTCCTTCATCTCGGTCGAAGCCAATCGATACGGTGCCTTAGCAACAGGTTGGGCACCAGATACCAAATAAATCTGAAACTCGATCTCGCGGTCCTGTGGCACACCTTGTAAGTCTCCTAGGAACATGTCTGGGAAGTCACACACAATTGATACATCAAACAATTGTGGTGTTGATGTATTCACATCCTTCACGTAGGCTAAATAGGCACTACATCTACGTCTCATGCACTTTCCCGCCACCGCCATCAAAATCACCTTCGAAATCATAGTGACTCGATCTCTATAAATTGTCATTGGACTCCCATTAGGCGCTGTCAACCGAATCATCTTCTTGCAACACACAATGTTTGCCTTGTAGTCCGCCAACCAATCCATTCCTAGGACTACATCAAACCTGCCTAAGGTCATCACGAATGGTCTAACAGGAAACTTATGACCTTCTTGTTCTATGTCACAACCTTCTATCAAATCAACAATCCTGGTAGACCTACCTTTGATAGTTTCTACATCGAAGAGCTCATCAATACTCCTACTACTAACAGGCAATTTAGCATAGATTGTAGCAGAATAAAAGTTTTACTAACACCACAATCAAATAACACAGAAGAAAGAGTTTGGTTTACTAGAAACGTACCTGACACAACATCGGGGTCCGTCCTAGCCTCCTCTTGAGTCATCGTGAAGGCTCTAGCACTCGCCTTCTGTCCTTCAATCCAGGTTGTTGTCTTTCCTTCGGAACTCTCAGCCCTTGCTTTCGTGCATTCTCGACTCATGTGGCCATCCCTGCCACAATTATAGCACCTCGCCACCTTGCACTCTCTTGCCATGTGGCCAGGCTTTCCATATTTGAAGCACATGTTAAATACCCACCAACATTCTCCAGTGTGCTCCCATCCACATTTGACACACCTACTCGATCCCGCACCGGATGTGACTACACGTTTGTCATCCACCCGTGCATCTTTTGTTGTTTGCAGCGGCCCCGCCACGTCCAAACCACTTTCCATTCCAATTTCGGTCACCACCACCCTTCTTACTCACCTTAGCCACCACCACTACATGTTTATCATAAAACCTTCCCGCCAGATAAACCACCGACCTAAACGTACTCAGTCGGGCAACGATCATGTGCTTACAGATATCCACCGACAATCCTTAGATATACCTCTTGATCTTTCATGATAGAGGCGTCACCTGATCCGAATCCAGTAATGCCATCTCATTGAACTTGGTGGTGTATTGCTAATGAGTCATGGATCCCACCTCCAGCTACAGGAACTCCCTTTCCACCTTGTCAAGCTCTCGATGAGGACACAACTTCTCAATCACCAGTTTCTTCAGCTCGCTCCACCGCATCCTACTAATTGCCCTACTACCCTCGTCTTGGATGATATTGTTCCACATTATAGAGCCGATTCCATAAATGAATGGGTGGCAAACTTCATCTTTTGATCCTCCCGACACTCGCTGATATCAAGAACAACCTCCATCTCTCTCACCCACCAGTGAGCAGCAGCAGCAGTGCCATTGCCATCAAAAGTCGAGGGCTTCCATCTTTCAAATTCCCCATAGTTACAACCTCATGTTGCCTCAGGCACAAGCTCTTCTTCTTCTTCCTTATAAGTAGAAACAACTGTCTCAGTCTTTGGTTGTTCCCTCTCCCTCGTGGGCCTTCTCCTTTCCTTCCTCTCTCTTTCCCTAACAACTTTAATCACCTCGGTAGCCATAGATGGTAGGATTGTCTGCATGACTTGGTGAAGCTCCTCTACAATAGTCTCCTTCACTAAGGCCCTTAAATTAGCACTCTCGTCACCACCCTCTGAATGAGGGGTCTTGGACTCTCCATGGGCCACCTCTTCAGCCATAGGCCTTCCTCATGTGACCTGTTGTCCAACACCACGTCCACCTCGTCCTCCACGACCTCCACTTTGCGAAGCCTTAAAAGATTTACCTCCGACCATCCCCAAACCCGCTATAAGATTCAAACACTGACACGGTCATTCAAGGTAATAGCTCAGTTTATGTCAATTATAGTAAGTCCCTAATTATAGTGGCCAGTTGTGATTAGCCACTTACTTTACTCTTCATACCCCAAGAATTTCCTATCCTGACTACATCAATTTCCAAATCTACAAGGAAGCACATAAACAACATAACATGCACACATAATACCTGACAACATTACGGGAAATACCTGATGGCACGTAGCTACTTGGACTGGCATCCCTTTCCTTTGTCCCATTCTTAGTTTAAGTTTAGGTTTCTTTTATAAATAATACCCCGTTTCACTTAAACTTTGGCTCTGATACCAACTTGTAAGGCCCATTCCTGGGACGCTTACAGTCGGCCATTCATCGCACATAAAACATAAAACATACATTAAATTTAATAAAATATTGCAACGGAATTATTTTAGAGAAACCATTTCCTATATATATAATTCTTTGTGCAAAATAATACATTATTGATAGATTACAAAATATTACTCGTTTCATTACATCACAAAAACATTATAATTTAGACAAATGGATGCCATCCAATAATGCCAAGTAGTTGCCCCGTGCCATCCTCAACAACGTTACCTGCCAATTGGAAATACATAAAAGTCAGCGTTGCTGAGTAAATTCTAGTTTTATAAAATAAAATACTTTTCTTTCATTTAAAACCATTCTTTATTTTCATACGCGATCATACATCATACGTACACATATATAATAATTTATTATCATATTTCCTCATTGTTCGTTAACTTTCGTTCGTTCATCTTCGTACGCGTTGTTATCATTCGTTATCTTTCTTACCTTACATTACGTACATTTCATTAACTTCCAATGACATGTACTGTAGTCCGAACATTATGCACAAAGTTGGTTACTGGGCCTGAGGTCTATCATAGACCCCGAACATTGTGCACGAAGCTGATTCCAGTACCTCTGGCAAGTACATTCATCACTATCATTCATCTTTCATTCTGGACCAATGCCATGTGCTATACCCTGAATATTGTGTACGAAGCTAGTTACTGGGCACAAGGTCTATCATAGACCCCAAACATCATGCACGAAGCTGACTCCAGTACCTAGGGCAAGTGACAAGGGTCTTATACATATGGTCAATCACAAAGATTGAACCCCCGTGTGTATCCTTCTGGGATGGCTAACCCGCACATTGTTGAGCTAACACCCTTCATTGTGTGTGAACCTCCATACATTGCTTGCAAGACTTTCTTATTTTCATTCATTCATTAATGCATGCATTGTTTCATTATTTACATTCCTCTTTTCATTATCTTGCACTTTTCATTACATACTACTTTACGTTTATTGATATTATCATACCACGCGAAACGGAAAATAAACATACATAACAAGGAAGATAAAAATAAAATAACCATAAAATACATAGCATCATCCATCACATCACATATGACATCATAAAGTCAACTTACATTACCCCCGAGAACCTCCCAAGTCAAAGCCTAACACTTCACTTTTTTCCAAAATTCAGAAAAAAATTCTAAGTCTTAGGCACATGGCACTATGCAGGCGCATGCCCTTCTGGGCGCATGGGAACTCTTAGGCACATGGGAATGGTTCTGGGCATATAGGCACTATTGGGGCGCATGACCTAACACTTAGTCATTTTAGGCATTTCTAGGTGCATGAGTGCTTAGGCGCATGGGCAGTCTAGGCGCATGGACACTTAGTCAATTTCAACCTACTCTAAGCGCATGGATACTATTTGGGCGCATGGGGTTTGGGCACATGGGGTACACTCAGGCAAATACAACCGTTGGGCGCATAGGCCAATCCAGGCGCATGGGCAACCAACTCATACTATCAATCTTCATAATTCAATCCCAACATCATGAATTCATCATGTTCTAAGCTTATTTCTATCATTCTAAGCATCAAACATGAACATAACACAATCATAACATGAAGAACACCCAAATCATAACCCACCCACATTCACACATACACACATACCTACGGGTACAAAACCCACCTCAACAAAAACATACAAACATGCATTTCTAACCCCAAAATTAGTTAAAATATGTAAAAAAAGGGGTTCTAGAACTCACCTTATGCAACTTTTAGATGAACTTACTCAAACCCGAATGCACTTTGAGTTCCACCACCTAAAACCCACCAAATCACACAACCCGAACACACATACAATCACATAAGCATACAATCGAGGCATAGACAGGCCAAGAACATCTACAACCAATACTTCTTTTCTTGAATTCGAATTCCTCTGCTTCCTTTTTCAAAATCTGAGAGCTCTCAGCTTTCTATCTCTAAAATCCCGTTGAAATGAAATGTGTAGGAGGTGTGTGGCCATAACACCTTTTTGCACCCACATTTTATTCTTTTTATCCTTTTTATACTTTTAACCCCTCAACTTGGGTAAAAATACATTTCCTTCTTATACTTCACTTTTATTCTTCATTTTGCATCACTTAAAATATCCGGGTGTTACATATTTCTTGCATATTTGATTTTTTTCTTTGCACTTGATATTGTAATCCATAAAGGCTAGGTCGTTACAATATCAGTCCATTGGATAATTACTGATTGTTTACTTTTGTACTTATTTAATTCAACTCTCCCCATTTAATTTTCAATTACATATCAACATGACTTAGTTGGCTTTTGTATACAGAGTTCGACAACTTGCACTTACCTTCAAGCAATATTACAAACTAGTTTGTACAGTTGCATGTTTTTGTATAGTTTAGTCCGAAGTTATATAAAACTGAATTGTGTGATGCATATTTACTAAAAAAATACTACATTTGCACATGTTAACAAGAAACTCAGGTTATGATAAAATTTTTCGAATATATGATTGGCAGCCTACTAAAGAAGTGATATACATCCTAATACCAATGATGGATATGTATAGAGCGAAAGAGAGATTTGCATATGGTGTCATTGATTTGGAGAAGTCTTAAAATAATATGTCATGTTGGGTGATTATTTATAGTCTCATGGGAAGAGATATTACATGGAGGTATATTAAGATCATTAGAAATATGTATAACAATGCTTAAGACAAGCGTTTTTTGAATGATTATCAGGAGATACGAACTTCCTCCCGATAGATACAGACCTTGATCAAGGATCAATATTAAGTTCATTTACTTTTGTAATAGTCTTTGATAGGTTGTCAAAGTTGACTCATGAGTCCATCCTATAGTGCATTCTTTTTGGAGATGTATTATGTTGGTGGCAGAGGATCAAAACCTAAATGGGAGGCTAAAGGAGTGGCAAGCAACCTTAGAGTTGAAAAGCTTACGCATTATCTAGTTTAAAATCCAATTTTTTGTTGTAACATTAATGGTACCAACAAGGCAAGCAACCTTAGAGTTGAAAAGCTTACGCATTAACTAGTTTAAAATCCATTTTTTTGTTGTAACATTAATGATACCAACAATGAGAAAACACCCAAATTACTATAGAAGGGCAATGTGTCCCACATATAATTAAGTTCAAGCATTTAGGGTCAATTTTTTTAAGAGACAAAGAAATCGACAACAACATAACTCATCAAAATAGAAAGCTTGGTACAATGGAGAGAAACTATAGGAGTTAGTAACAAAAGACTCCTAACAAGACTACATAGCAAATTTCTATAAGGTTATGGTTTACCCAACTATGCTTATTGATGTATGTAATGTAGTATATAAATATACATGATATTTCACACTAATCAGGGTTTTAAGTTTGTATAAATAATTTTAAATTACGTTGATTACACATATATAGGCAAGTGTGCCTATTGTTTGTGTCATATTGTGTTTGTAAGAAACTGAGTATCGTCTATAGACCAAACAATTACTAATACTAAACCATTGTGATTTTCTAGTCAATATAATGTCTGTAAAGGTGTTATACTAATAGTTAATGTAAACATATAACAAATAAAGTAACTACATAAGGCAAAAATCAATAAATGATATGTCACCTCAGTTCTTAAATCCTCAAGCAAGTTCACATAAATATGACTGCTGGGTCGGTTCTTGTCAAAGAAACCTATTCATACGATTCATTGGAAAGCAATAATAAGTAACCTAGAATTTTTTTCTTTGAAAATTGAGTGATAATTGTTATAAAACTTTTTAATAATCTTTGGCTAGTAATTCGTTAGGAATTGCTGATCTAATAACATTTCGGATAGTTAATATGAAAAGCATGCTAACTGTAGGTTTTGGATTTGAATCCAAAACATGTTGAGTTCAAGGATTTTAGGACCCCATTGATTAGATCTAGACTTGACGATTAGAAGATGCTAAAATGATAATCATGAACAATGAATTGATGTTGAATTTTTTGTTTTGTGTTTATTGATCATGAAGAAGAAATTAATACAAATGATTGATCAATCATCCATAAAGGATGATGATCTTTCTTTCATCCTCACCCTCTCATGTTTTGTGGCACTAATGGAGGCTCCTTTGGAGTCCATCCATCAAGAACACTTACAAATGATGTAAGTTGTTCTATTTATACTAATCTAAGACAATTACAATGTAAAAATCCTAGACTAATAATTTTTGTTAGGACCGTGTATGTACGGAGTACTAACGGATTCTGCGTGAGACCAGATCAAATAGTGCGGAATCCTATTTGATTGGCGATCCAATCAGTGAGAACGATAACCTGATCGATCTAACGATGAAACAAACGTTAAGAATGAGTAGAAATCGATCAAGAACGAACAATGAAGTTGGATTAGGTGTTCCGGACGCTCTAGACGACTAGGGTTTATGTATATTCGAAGTCTCTCCCAAAGTGTTATGTTTTTCCATGAATTAAGTGGTATTTATAGGTTTGCAGCTGCCATACATACAACTGAACCATTATCATGGTTTAGTCGTGCGACTGACTCATGCGATTGAGTCATACGCATGACTGAAGGTTCAGTCGTGCCACTGAGTCAATCTTATGCCTCAATCATACGACCGATCCAGTTTCCTGGTTTAGTCGTGCGACTGGTTCATTAGTATGATTCATTCATGCGTATGGTCCATTAGCATGAATAATCACCAGACTAAGTTGTACACATTTCCAAATCATTATTGATTTAGAATTGTGTAAAACAATATCAAACCTATATATGAAGTTCATACATATGACTTTATACTTAACACACTAATAATATGAAATAATCAAAGATAAATAAACATCAAACGCATATCATATTTCATTGAATAATTACATTACACATGTTGAAAGCCTTTTACATTAAGAACATAAACTAGGAACATAATGTATCAACAATTTTGACTCCTTGTTGAATTGTTAACTTCAAGCTTTAATTCTTCATCTTCTATGTTGTCTTTTTTGTTGACTTGAAAATCTTTAATTTATTATTGTTGATCAAAACCCAACATTAACTACATAAAGTTAATTAAAATAGATAAACTTCATGCTTCCTTTTAACTTACCAAGAATATATAAACAAACCTTGCATCAGCAATTCTTAAAAAAACATAACCAATAGTATGTCAAAATTATCACAACCACAATGTCCCGGCAATGCATATGTGATTGGGTGAACATTTTCAAATTCTTCCTTACAAACTTCATTTGCTTATTCTTTGATATAAATGCCAATATGCCATGATGATGCACATAGACATACATGTTTATAGATAATTAGTAAAAACATAAAGTTTGCCATCAATCGCAAGTTTGAGTAAAAGTCAAGAGTTAAGAATACATACCTTACTTAAAAGATAATCATGAGATTATTTTAAGAATAACATAATATTGCCAAAACTCACACACGCTTATAATTCAAAGCAAAATCCAAGTGAATTCCAGAGAGAAAATCACAAGAATTCATACCAAAGATGCTAAAAAATAGTGTGTTAAATGGTGGATGCAAACTTGCTCCTTATAAAGACACTAGTAATAAGAATAATGACCATCATAGTGGAGGGGCGAAAGAGCACATGCAAATCTACACTGACATGAGCTGATACAGAGATATATTTTAGACTTACATCTTTCGAAACACATAATTGGTGACAGAATTCTTTGGAGGTGTACGACAAAATGATAAAATTTTTAAAGAGACACTTAGATTTTCCTTTTCTTTATCTGAATTGATGTCTTGTCTCCCTTATCATTTTGTTTGCTAGTCTTCCAATCCTTTTTCTTGTAACCTTGTCCTTTTCTCTTATACTTCTAGTTTACACCTCATCTCTTTGAATTTTTTTATACTATCAAAAGTTTGTTGAGCTAGCTGTGTTTTTTCGTGACAGCAATTTATCTCTTTTTTGTGATCGAAGTTTTACCATCATCTCATTAATCCTAAACCTACTCTATGAGCGAGGTGCAATTATGTACGTTTAATTCTATTAAATTATCGTGAACAAACAAAAAAATATCTCTTCTATATTGAATGACCAATAGGATATTATTGGCAATCACTGCTCTTGTCAATTATTTTCTTTGATGGTCCAGTTGACATTGTGGAAGACTACATTTGATGTGGCTTTAACTTTTATGCCTAGCTGGTATTAAGATGCGTTCAAACTTTACTTTTGAAGCCCAAAATGGGTCAAAAAACCATACAACACGCTTATAAATAGTTGAACTATACAACCAATTTATTGTTAAAAAAACCTAACCCTATTGAAACCGAACAATTTTTCTAAATAGCAAAAAAACCAATATAAATACGGTTTCGGTTTGGTACACATCATACTAAAACCATAAATTAAACATATTTAGCATTATGTTTTGATAAGAAATACCAAATTTTAATCTATAAATTGCAATAAAACTTAGGTAGTTTCTTTTCCTAATTTGCTTCTTACTTATGTTTTAGATGGAGTTGATGTGTATTCAACTATTCATAAATACGAAACGGAAGAGGAAACGAAAGTCTTAATGCATGATAAGGAAATATATGGATACTATTTATTAGGGTGGGGGAAGCGGACTAGATAATTTTAAACATATAGTTTTCCGAAAAGATGTTAAAAGGTCAAACCGTTAATTTAGTTCTATTAAATATATATAATAAATAATCTTCATTTAAGCAATATTGATACTTGAAACAATCTAAAACTACCAAGCAATAACATATAACCACATGTAGTTCTCCATATGTTTGTGTATATATATTTGGTGTAACTAATAATATATATCATGTAATGAATCAAGCAAAACATTTTTAAGAGCTCACAAGTTTACAACGAGAAATAACCAAATGCAAATATAAATAAACCGTAGTTAAGCCTCCTTCATGCTATCATCACATATATCATTCATATAAAATAATTATTTTAAAAAGATATTTTGATACGTCTCCTGCTTAAAAATATACGTGGGACTGTCCTCATAACAACATGCATATTTCTCAAGTCCTATCATCATATCATGTATGATTTATTAAAAAAATTTTATAAATGATATCCGAACTTACTTCACACAATAAAACATTGTATAATTATTTTAAAAAACCAATATATTATAATTTCATGAACCGTTGATCGTTATATGTAATTTTGGGACCGTCGCAAGTTGTTTGGATGTAGAATCGTTGAAGGTGCCCTTTACACTTGACTTTTTAACGTCAACTATAATAATCAAATCATTTTTTCAAACCTTCAAATTTCAACGATTTTTACATTTGACAAAGTCAACTTACAAACAATTCAACCATATGACGCCGTTTTATCATATCCCCTCTTCACATGCCCACGCATTTCAGCTTTCACACATACTATAAATACACATCCACAACTCCACCAACTATACCAAACAAACCACCATGAACAACACTTTCGAAAACCTCATCGTTGCCGTAGTACTTTTGGCCGGAGTCCTCAACGCCGTTGCCCAGAACTGTGGTTGCAGCCCAGACTTGTGCTGCAGCCGCTTCGGTTATTGTGGCAGTGATGAGGCGTATTGTGGTGCCGGTTGCCAAGAGGGGCCGTGTTTCTTGCCTCCTCCAACTAATGATGTATCGGTTAGTAGCATTGTGACGGATGAATTCTTTAACGGGATCGTTGATCAATCAGACGCCGGTTGTGAGGGGAGAGGGTTCTACACGCGCGCTGCCTTCCTCGAAGCCCTCGAAAACTATGGCCAGTTTGGTAGGGTTGGGTCGGAAGAGGATTCAAGGAGGGAGATTGCAGCTTTCTTTGCACATGTTACACATGAAACTGGACGTAAGTTCATACTTCTATTTTATATACAACATTAATTATTTATTAGTTATTAGTTAGTAGTTAGTTATATGCAAATTGCAAATCTGAATATGGTAAAATTAAAACCAATATTACAACTTTTAATTAAAAAAAAAACTATATAGGTCCAAGTAAACGTCAATAACATACATATGTGACCTTGCTCACAAGTGGTGCATGTTTATTTACGTAAATATATAATTATCTAAATATCTAAACGATTAAAAAGAGGATTTTTGTAAATTTTCCGCATGTGTTTAATTTGTTTACTAATATTCTTTTAAACAGATTGATAGTTTTCCTATGTAGATCTCTTACTACACATAATCTACATTACAACTAACAGACAGCTACATGCCATAAACAAAAACCCTTGATCTTAAGCGTTTATTTACCACTTTAACTATAAATGAATTTGCTATTGGAGCAAACCCCACCCGGTTCATTTTCAAAATTAAAGTGGCTAACAAAAAAAAATACATAAGTTCTATTAAATGTTCCATCATCTAACTTTATTTTGTTATATGTGACAGATTTTTGCTACATTAATGAAATAAACGGTGCTTCAAGGGACTACTGCGATGAAAACAATACTCAATATCCTTGTAGCCCTAACAAGGGTTACTTTGGAAGGGGTCCAATCCAATTGTCATGGAATTACAACTATGGCCCAGCCGGGAGGAGCATCGGCTTTGATGGACTCAACAATCCTGAAATTGTGGCCACTGATTCAGTCATCGCTTTCCGGACTGCCTTGTGGTTCTGGATGAACAACGTCCACTCGGTTCTTGGGCAAGGGTTCGGAGCTACTATTCGAGCTATTAACGGAATGGAATGTGATGGTGGCAATTCAGCCACTGTAACTTCTCGTGTCCGGTACTACACTCAATATTGTGAACAACTTGGAGTTGCAACGGGTGATAACCTTCGGTGTTAGGCTCTTTCAAACTTGGGATTCTATCTTACAAATGGACAATAAAAAATAATCTTAGTATTTCATCATATTTGTAATCTTTATTTGTTTGTTATAAAATCTTACTTCCATAATATATTTGTATAGTACTATTTACGTGCTACATCAATGATATTGATAAAAATGTTTAATAATAGAAAAAAACATATACATCCATATTATCTAAAACATTAATAAAGTTCACGTGTTGCATGGTAACATTATTAAAATTTAGGGATAACAAAACAAATCATCTGACAAATTATAGGCCGTAAAGTAAATTTTGTAAAGTATGGTAGTTTGTGGGAAAAACTTTTATGATCAAATTATAACATATACAATAAGTGAGTGGTTCAATTAAGAAATTAAACGTACAGCACATTCTTTGTAGAAGTTTACAACAACAAGAAGAAATTTGATGTTAGCTATATCTGTTTTAAATGCAGTCTGAACAAGAATTTCGAAAGAAACACAAACCTAGAACTTGAATTGAAACTTTATAAAATAAATCTGAATCAATCTCTAAATCGTGAACCACTATCAGATAAACTAATTTCGCGACTTACTCAAGAATGATTTATCGAATTAAATAGAGATATACTATAATGCAGTAGAATATAAGATTTTCTATGATAAAAATATAGAACACTTGAAATCAAACTTGGATAATCTAAGAGTTGTGAAGATCACTTTCAGATTGAATTATTCGGTGGTTCACCCGAATAAATCAATCGGATACAACTCAGACGAGATCAAGAATTTATATGTTGTGTTGTGTGAATTTTCATGAACCAGAAGAATAATAATTCAAGAAGAAGTGACCAACATACATCATGCAATTCGATTTTGGAGAGAAAAAACCAGGAAAAACTTCCATTTGGTTGTTTAGCTATTTGTTATATTTTATTTTAAATAACCATTAAAAATACATATTTTTTCACTCAAATGTCATATGTGAAATTCTGGAAAATAGATTCGAAATGAATTTTTAATAAAGTCATTTTTACCAAAATAAAAAATAACCATCTTAAATAACCATTAATATGTAAGCCATTTTTCCAGCTCGACCCCATCCAGGGGCTCTGGCCCTTAGACCCCGTTACAAGGGGCGCTGCCACCAGACCCTCGCCAAGTTGCCCCCTTAGAACTTCTATTGCTTAGGGGCTTCGCCCCTAAGAATGTTTTCAATATCGAAGATCACAATACACTCAAACAAGTATGCACTTCGCACCTCCAAACTTGTTTGATGAATATTATGATTACATTACTCATTAGTCAATACAATTACACTAAAATATCTAACATTCCTCACCCATTTTTAGTTTAATCCTTGATTAACTAAAACAAACTCACACAAACTACAAGCTTATGCATAAATGAAATATCATGACGATTGAATTTCGTCTTAGTTTATTACTGTAAGGTTTTATGTAAGGCTGATGCACCTAAAATATTCAAAGTCTTTCCTGGATGCATGTACTAAAGTACTAAGTAGAAATGCTTCGGAAGCTTTACACCATGCACAAGAATTATTCTAAGTGTAAAGTCTTCCAAAGCCAAGACTAATATCTTCCGAATCCAAAAGTAAAGTCTTTCGAAGCTTCAAAGACAAAGTATTCCGAAGCCAAGAAGTGAAGAAAAATTTTTCTGAAGACTTTTGAACACATGCTTTATATGATTTACTTTACCATAAAGCTGAACCACTTTCCGCTGCAACTCTGATTAGTCACCAACTTACATAAGTTTGTGTAAAAGTTCATGCTTTTGGTAACTGTACAGTGAGGTCTTGAGTCCTTTTTCTTTATACTTTAAGTACTTTTATCCTTTTGTAATATATTAGGATGTGAGCTATAACATATCATAGTCACTAGTCAAAAGGCGATCTGCCTTTTGACTCTACATTTGATTTTGTTATTGTCTAGTTCAAATATATCCTGCTGGCCTTCTAAATATGGCTAATTGTAGGATGTAGTATAAAGTATCTCATGTCCTTGTATCTTTTTTTATGTATTTGTAACACTTGTAAGGAACTTGAAAGCAATATACGACATTTTTGAAAACCATTACTTGTGTTTTGTTTCTTGTTTTATCTTATAGTGGTTGTGTTTTATGAATTAAACCATTTATTAGTTCCCTACTTGATCTGTTAAGTGTTCTTAATCAAACTCTCCTTATTATGTGTTGTGTTGTAAGTGAACATCCCTTAAACGGTCCTGCAATTGGTATTAGAGCATTTCAGTCTCTTGATTGTAAGATCTCATCATCTTAAGATCCCTCACACACACAAGACACCTAACATCTCAAAATGGAAGCTCTCACTAAAGCTGATATAGAAACATGAACCATGACAAAGTCCCCAATAATCACTCTTGAAGACTTTGACACTTGGTGCCAACAAATGGAAGGGTTCATCAAGTCACAAGACTCCAAGATGTGGGAGTTTGTTGTTTCAGGACCTTACATACCAAGCACCTCTTCAACTGCTATTGGGGGTGGTATGATTTCAAAGGCTATGGCTAACTATTCTAAAGAATATAAGAAGAGAATAGATATAGATCAGAAAGACATGACAACCCTTCAAACTGCTCTTCCCAACTCCATACACAAAGGCTTCAAGAAGTGTAAATAGCTAAATAGCCATGGGATGTAGTGAAGCTGATGTATGAGGGATCAAATGAAGCCATGAAGAACAAGAAGGATCTCCTGAAGCAGCAGTTTGAAAACATCACCTTCAAAACAGGTAAAACCATGACTCAACAATACTTTAGGTATGTTGAAATTATGGACACTCTAATGGATGTTGGAGTGACTCTTGGGAATAGAGACATTTTAAGGAAGTTTATGTCCTCTCTTTCTAGGAAATGGACACGTTATTGTCTTGTTATCAAGAGAACTAAGAACTTTAAGACTCTCACTTTGATAGACTTGTATGGTATTTTTAGTGGATACAAGATGGACATTAACATGCAAAATCCTTCTGGTAACTCCAGCAATCAACAGAGTTCAGCCCTCCATGTGGTTGAAAGGGATAGTAGAGAACCACAACATCATCTGCTACCCTGACAACTCATAAAAGGTTCATTTCATCACATTTCTAGAGACACCAAGAGAAAGCTACACTTAAGGAAGCCCATTCCAAGAGACAAGCTCTTCACAAGTCTTTGTGTCTTTTGATGAAAGCATATGCAAATTTCTCTTCACCCTTGAAGATTTGGACTGTAACCACCTAGATGATCTTGAGTATATGGAGATAGTTTAGCAAATGGTTCTTCTCACTCATAGAGCCAAGAAATTATACAAGAGGATATGGAGGAAGTTTCCAAGAAATGCAACAAGTGAAAAGTTTAAGCTGGACAAAAGCAAACTAATGTGCACAACTGTAGCAAGATGGGTTACTTTGCTAGAGAGTGCAAGACACCAAGGACAAATGGTGGCCAAGCATAAACCAGGCCAAACTACACTGATAAAGCCAACCAAAATGAGAAGCCAAAACAACAAGTTGTAGTTGCTGTTGTAGAATGTGGCTTTGACTGGAGATTTCAGGTGGAAGATGCATTCCAAACCAAGCACTTATGATAGACCATGATGAAGCCAAGGTATTGGAACATCTTTGTACACCTGTATTCATTGCTAACGTTAATAGATACATGTCCTATAAGTTAGAGATGATATCTGATCTTGAGTCCTTAAATATATTAAAATCTGAGTTCAAAAGAGCTGAATATGATTATAAATTAAAGATAGAGGACTTAGAGAAAACCATTTCAACTCTTAAACATGAACATACAAATTACAGGACTCAAATAAAAGATCTTATAATGAAGTTGACTGAATGCCAGGCTGAGCTTGTGATCAACAAAGCCAGGGTAGGAAACTGTGTTCTTGAAGAAGAGGCCTTCAAGATTATAATATCCTAATCTTTGCATGCAAAAAGTTTGTTATCAGAACAAGCAAGGACTGGGATCTAGTGAGATAGCTTCTCCATACATAATCTTGTCAGTAAGAAATCCTAGGTATGGAACTTATGATGATGAGCTTTCCCTTATAGACCCCATGACTGAAGAGGATGAAAAGCAGATAATGAAGGATGCCTCTAAGAAGAGTGAAGAAGAGCATTCTAAGAAGGGTCTCTATTCCTCTAAGGAGAGTACAAGAGTTGGGATAACCAAATCAGAAAGGAAGAACTTGATCAGGAAAGCCAAGAGGAAGGCAAAGAAGGCTTAAGAGATCAAGGCCACCTTTAATTCAAATAGAAACAACTTTTTATCTCTGTAGGTTTTGAGGTGGTTAAGGCAGAAGACACAAACTTGAACTCTAATACCAGGAGTTCTAGTTCATGTCCAAATCATCCCAACAACATGAAGAAGGCTGATCAATTATGTACCACTACTGCATAACCTGAACCATCTAGCTCCAAAGGTAGTTCTCACCCTAGAAAAATTTCCACATCATCTACAAAGATGAAGATGGAGAAGGAAAGTGATCAACTTCAGTTTTGTTCACAAAAGAGGACTTTTAAGAAGAAGGAAATGCACTGTGTTATGTGTGGGAGTAATTCTCATCTTGCTAAGGATTTCCTTTACAATCCAAAAAATATTGTTGACATGACCAAGAAAGAGACTTTTAAGAGTTTGAAAAAGAAGCAAGCTACGGAAAGAAAACATTTTCCTTTCGCAAGCTCCAAGTTAAAGATGAAGACAAGTGGAAAATTGCCTTAGGACTAAAATTTGGTCTCGAAAGAAAGAAATTCTTCCGAAGCATTGAATCCTGCTACAGTGCTAGCAAGATCTTCCGAAGGTCTAATCATCAAAACTTACGAAGTCATCAAAACTTCCGAAGTGTTGAAGGTCAAGTCTAAGCTTCCAAAGGTGGTATGGAAGATAAAGAAATACCAAATGACTAAAAGTTCTCCATTAACATCAGCACATGATCCTCAAAACATGACAATAAGATCTATTACTGTTGCATTGCCTTCAACTTCTCTTGATAAGTCCAATACCAACAAGGCTTGGGTTTCCAAATATAACTAACCATCTTTTCTATGAAGGAACAACTCAAGACAAACAAAAATGTTTGGATCATTGATAGTGGTTGTTCCTAGCACATGACAGGTAATGGGTTACTACTCCAAAATTTTGAGAAAATTGATGGAGGGTCAGTTGCTTTTGGAGGATATGCTAGTGGTTACATAACTGGAAGGTTCAGGGTCATAAATGGTAAGTTTAGCATTAAGAAGGTAAACTTTGTAAAGGAGCTTGGATACAATCCTTTGAGTGTATCTCAAAAATTGTGATCAGAGTCATAACATGCTCTTTACTGAGCATGAGTGCATTGTTCTCAAGCCTGGGGTGGTCATTTCTCATGAGCATATCCTGCTCAGAGCCCCCCTGGAAAGGGAACAAGTACACGATGGATTTGCAAGAAACATCTCCATGAGGAGAAGTTTCATGCTTTCTATCTACAGCCAATAGTGACGAGTCATTCATTTGGCATAAAAGGATGTGCCATGTAAACTTTAAGAACATGAATAATTTAATTAACAATGATTTGGTAACTAGAATGCCAAAGAAAGAGTTTACAAGTGATGACCACTGTGTTGCATGCCTCAAAGATAAGCAACACAAGGTATCTCATAAGCCAAAGGAAAGAAACTCTATCACTACACCCCTACACTTACTACATATAGAGCTCTTTGGCCCGACTAGTGTAATGAGTTTAGGAAAGACCTCTTATAGAGATCTTTGATGACATATGAATTTACAAGATTCACTTGGGTCTTTATTCTTAGAACAAAGGATGAGACCCCTAAGATTCTGAAGAACTTCATCTTAAAGATTGAGAATCAATATGATCACAAGGTCAAAACCATAAGATGTGATCAAAGAACCAAATTCAAGAGCCATATCCTTGATACATTTTGTGGAAAAGGGTATTACAAGACAATATAGTGCTCCTATGACTCCTCGGCAAAATGGTGTTGCTGAGAGGAGAAACATGACACTAATTGAAGATGCAAGAACTATATTGTCCGACTCTAAGCTGCCCATCACCTTCTTGACAGAGGTAGTGAACACTTCTTGCTATGTGCAAAATAGATTTTTAGTAGTTAAGACACATGGTAAGACTCCTTATGAACTTTGGCACAAGAGGAAACCTTTCATCGGTTTTCTCAAGTCATATGGATGTCCTTGCACCATCTTGAATACTAAAGATCAAATAGCCAAGTTTGATGAAAAACCAGATGATGGACATTTTAATAGATACTCTTCCCAAGCTAAGGCTTATAGAGTATACAATCTCAAACCTATAGTAATTGATGAGTCAACCAATGTGACTTTCAATAAGCACACTCCCTATGTGAAAGGTTCTGGTCTTGACTGGCTTTCTGATCTTGATTTAGTTACCAATAGTTTTAACAAATCTTTTTAGCATGTTTTATGATCTAGATATACTACCAACAAGTGATCCTAATTCAAGATTTGAGCTAAGAAGACCATCAAGCTATACTACTTCAGCTCCAGTTGTAACTAACCTTGCAAATGGAGTCCCAAACAACACAACAATGACAAACTCAGTTGATACTTCTGGGGTGCATTCAAATTCTAGCTTAGAGGCACAAAATTCAGTTAAAGGAGCTTCAAATGTAGGAGGAAATGGTGGTGGTGACAGTGATCAAGAGTTTCTTGATACTAATAAGCACTCTATTAAAGACAACATCAATGATGTCACACACTCATTGGATCAAGTCTCTCTTGATAGGTGTGCTGATGTGGAGGGTGAATCATCAATGCCAAATCTAAATTTCTCTAATATAGATCTCTTTATACAACTTGATGTGATCCTTTAACTGAGGATCCATAAGTCTCACCCAACCACAAATGCTATTATAAATGTTGAAACCAGGGTAAGAACAAGAGGAAACCCCATGATGCAAATGATTATCTCCACTATTGTTTCCTATCCCAAATAGTGTCTAAGAAAATTGATGAGGCTTTAAAGGATAGAAGTTAGGTTAAAGCTATGTAAGAGGAGCTACTTCAATTCAAAAGGCAAAAGGTTTGGAACTTATGTCCTCTTCCTCAAAGCAAGACTACCAAAGGAACCAAATAGGTGTTTAGGAATAATAAGGATGATAGAGGACTTGTCATCAAGAACAAGGCTAGAAAAAAAGGTGGATTTGATAGATAAAAAAGCAAATACCGATGATACTTTCTTTGATCCTTTTAAAAATGGCACTCCAATACCTCATTTAAAATTAAAGGATGGTGAAACTTTCTACAATCAAGATTCGTCATAAAAATCAAAGCAGCAAACAAACAAACCAAAGATGAATGAAGAAAAGATTGAGAAACAAAAACAAAGTTCCACAAGCTCATCTGTAATAGAATCATCCTCATAACAAACAACACATAATGAATCAATTGAGTCTAAAATTAATACTAAAACATCAAGACTCATTCATGAGGGAGTTACAATATTAGAAACTACTGGAAAACCCAAGATCATTAAGGTTAAGTTCCTAATTCTAATTGATTTCTTTATGTGTGTAGGAACAAACATGGAGAACTAATAATAAGTGGTATGTTGACAGTGGTTGTTCCAGGCATATGACAGGAAACTATTCTCTTCCCCATGACTTCTAGCATAAAAATGCCTCTTATGTGGTATTTGGTAGGGATAAGAAGGGAGATTAAATTGTTGGTGAAGGAATGGTAACTAATGGTGTGCTCAAGTTTGAGAAAGTAAATTACTGTGAAAAAATACAATATAATTTACTAAGTGTGTCTCAAATTTGTGATCAAAGTTATACCATATTATTTGACAACACTAACTATTACATTCTTAAGCCATGTTTTTCAATTCCAAAAGACTGGATCCTTCTTAAAGTATCAAGAAAAGGAACCAAATATATTTTGGATATGAACAATACTGCACTCACAAGCAATGAAACATGCCTGTTGTCTAAGTCATCAGAAGATGAATCTCAGTTGTGGCATAGAAGGCTTGTTCATTCCAACATGAAGAATATGAATAAACTGGTGAAAAATGACTTACAAATTTGAATGCCAAAGAAGGAATTTTATTGTTCAAATCAGTGTCCTTCATGTTATAAAGGAAAACAACATAAGGTGTCACATAAATCCAAAATTATCAATACAAACACAACACCACTCAAATTGCTTCACATGGATCTTTTTGGTCAAACCAATATAATTAGCATTGGTAAAAGGCAATATTGTTTAATGGTTGTGGATAATTTCACTAGATTCATATGTGTCTTTTTCTTAAAATAAAAAAGTGCAACTTCAAAATAATTAATGGAGTTTGTCACTAAGATTGAAAATCAACTTGATCAAAATGTTAAAATTTTCAGGAGTGATAATGGAATTGAATTTGTTAATACTGTCTTAGATTCTTTTTGTAGGATTAAAGGCATTGCAAGGTAATTTAGTGCACCAAGAACTCCACTACAAAATGAAGTTGTTGAAAGAAGAAACAGAACTCTCGTTGAAGCAGCTAGGACAATGCTAGCTGATTCACTAATGTCAATCACCTTTTGGGCTGAAACAATGAACACAACATGTAATGTTCAAAACAGTACATTAATTGTCAAGGAACATAACAATACACCATATGAGCTTTTATTTAAAAGAAAACCTTACATAGGATTTCTTAGAGATTTTGGGTGTCATGTGTCTATTTTAGACACAAAAGAACAAGTGGGAGATTTTTAAGAGAAAGCCTATGATGGTTTTTTTGTTGGATATTCTTCAATGTCTAAATCATATATGATTTACATTCCATAACTAAACATTATGGAAGAAACACCTAATGTGTTATTTGATGAATCCTTATTTTCAAAATCTGTTAAAGGATCATCATGGTTGTTTGATATAGATGCACTCACAGACTCATTTAACTCTATTCATATGAATACTGCAGGTTCTGCAGATACATGTTATCCGTTTGTGCCTCCAAACATAAACGAAGTGTCATTATCTGCTGATCCTCCGTGAACTCAAACTTCAAGTGTTATTCAACAAGGAATTACAAATCATGAAAATAATGTAGCACAAGACCAGTCAAATAATTCTATATCCTCAAATGAAAACACTATATCAGCAAATGTTAACTCTGCATCCGCAAATGAATGTTCTACATCCAAAGATATGGATATTGCATCAGCAGATGTTCCATTAATATTAGTAGATATTTCACACACTAGAGATTATCTATCATATTCCAATGAATTGATATCAACAAGTCAACAAACACCATCCGTATATGTGCCTGTAACTCTTGCTGAAGTTCTAAACACATTCGTAGATGTTCCTGCGAAGGCATTCACAATGCAGTTGATGTACAAAATAAGGAAGGATGTCATTTAGCTTCAAATGATCCACATGATGAAAAATTTGATTATTCCATAAATTCCTCATCTCAGTTGGGCCAATCTCCATCAATGAATATGATTAACTTGGGATCATCTATTCCAGTTGAGTCTATTCCAACAACAAGAATTCATAAGACTCATTCAATGGACAACAGTATCGGTGATCCTAATGAAAAAATTACAAGAAGCCAAGGGGGAGCTGCAATCATTTTTCTCTTCACATATTTTCTTTCACAAGTGGTTCCTCCAAATATTATAGTTGCACTAAAAGATATTAGCTGGATTGGAGCTATGTAGGAAAAGCTTCAACAATTCAGAAAGCAAAAAGTCTGGAATCTAGTTGATCTACCTGAAGGTCAACATCCAATGGGCACAAGGTGGCTCTTCAAAAAATAAACTAGATGACAGAGTTATAATTGTGATAAGCAAAGCAAGGCTAATTACACATACGTATAATCAAGAAGAAGGAATAGATTATGATGAAGTTTTTGCACCAGTTGGAAGGATTGAAGCCAAAAGAGTATTCCTAGCCTATGCTTCGTATAATAAGTTCATAGTCTATTAAATGTATTTCAAGTGTGCTTTCTTATATGGGAAAACTGATGAAGAGGTCTATGTAGCTCAACCTCTAGGTTTTGAAGATCCTGATTACCCACATAGGGTATACAAGCTTGACAAAGCTTTGTATGGTCTTCATCAAGCTCTAAGAAAGTAGTATGAAACACTATAATCTTTCTTACTCAAGCATGAATATAAAAGGGGAACTATTGATCACACTCTCTTTCTCAAACAAGAACATCAAAACATCTTAGTTGTTCAAATTTATGTAGATGACATTATATTTGGATCAACTAACGAGAGATTGTGTGTCAACTTTGAAGAGTTAGTGAAATCTGAATTTCAGATGAGTTCAATGGGAGAATTAACTTTCTTCCTTGGTCTAGAAGTTCATCAAAGACCAGATGGCATCTTCATTAATCAAGAGATGTATTTAATCAAATATTGAAGAAGTACAATCTTGCTGATACATCTTCATGCAAAACACCTGCTTCAACAATTGACAAGATTGTACCTGATCCTACAGCAAAATCTATTGATCAAAGATTGTATAGATCAATGATATGATCTCTCATGTATTTAACTGCCAATAGACCTGACATAATGTTTGTTGTGTGTGTTTATGCTAGGTACCAATCAGATCCAAAAAAGTCACATCTGAATATTATGAAGAGGATCTTCAGATATCTCAAAGGGCAACCAACCTTTGGTCTTTGGTATCCAAAAGATGGAGATTTCACTCTCTACTCATATTTAGATAGTGAATTTGGAGGATGCAACAACAACATAAAATCCACAACTGGTGGGTGTCAATTCATAGAACCAAGAATTGTTTCATGGCGGTGCAAAAAGCAAGCAAATGTATCTGTATCCACAACTGAGGTTGAGTACATAGCAGCTTCAGCTGGTTGCCCTTAAGTCCTTTGGTTGCAAAACCAATTATGACTATGGTTACAATTTCCTTCAAACTCTAATTCATATTGATAATTCAGCTGCTATGTACATCACTACTAATCCAGTACAACATAGTAAAACAAAACATATTGAAATCAGATATAATTTTCTGAGGGATTGCTCAGAAAAAGGTTTAATCAAGTTAGTCAAGCTAGATACAACAAATCAGCTTGATGATTTATTCACAAAAGCCTTTGATTCAGTTGTATTTAATTTTCGAATTGAGTCTTTGGGCATGATTAATTTAGTTTAATCATCATTAACAAAGAAAATCATGTGTCTTTCCTTGTAAATAGTCATAAATAAAAACAAAAAAAATTCAAAAAACATACAAAAATACAAAAATATTGTCTTTATTTATTATGTCTTTTATTCAGCATGACATATATATGCGAAATGACAGTACATTATTCCTTTTATTGCTTCCTGTGTTCTTAAATTACATTTAAAATGTTATTAGAAGTGCTTTGATATGTGAGTAGGTCCATCTTGAGTGGAAACTACACTCAGAGCATGCCTAACATAATGCAAAAATGGCTGCATAGATAATGTTAGGATCATGTACTGGACGAATACTAACAGATTTAAGCGTATACCGAATCAAATAATGTGGAATCCTATTTGATTGGAGATCCAATCAGTGAGAACACACGTAAAATCAATTTAAGATTCAATCTGAATATTAAGAACGGTTAGCAATCGATCTACAACGATCTATGAAGTTGGAACAGGTTACTAGAGGTCTCTGGATGGCTAGGGTACGTCTGGGAATCGAATTATGCAAAGTGTCTAATTTTTCCACAATTTAAGTGGTATTTATAGGTTAGGGTTTCTCAATCGTGCGACTGGACCATTCGCATGGTTCAATCATGTGATTGAGTCATGCAGTTGATCCATTCGCATGACTGAGTGTTCAGTCGTGCGACTGAGCCAATCTCATGTTACAATCATATGACTGATCCAGTCTCCTGGTTCATTCATACGAATGGTTCATTAGCATGAAGTTGTTCATGCGTATGGTCCATTAGCATGGACCAATCGCATGAGAACTTCATATGATTAAGTTTGAATATGTTTCATAATCATTAATTGACTTAGATTTATTCAAACAACCACAACCTATAAAGTTAGTTCAATAAGCGTTATTACATATCAAGCAATGAAATATTCAACATTATAAGCATAACCATATATTGTATTTCATCCAGTACCCATTCAATTACATAGGTGTAAGACAATAAAACATATTACATTAAGTTCAGAAACTAGGGACACATGTATCTACAAACTCCCCCTTGGACCTAGTTTCATCTAATGTCTTACATCTTTCATAAGTTCCTTAAACTTCTTGTACTTCTCTTCTCTTGTGACTCCTATGTGTATCTCAAAAGCAAAACAGAGTCGTATCACGTTCTAAAATTGTACAGCTTGTACAATATCTTGAGAGTCATAGAATAATGGCCACTTGTATAATGTATAGACATCATCAGCCGACAAGTTTGTAAGCCACATTGGGTCAAACACCCTGATGGTTTCCATTATACCATTCTTGTTCAAAACTATGATTGCCTCTCCTGTCCTCCAATCGTAGTACCTCCATTTGAAGTGTGGAGTAAAGTCTTGTGGCATTTCCCGTAGAGGGATCTTAGACATAGTGCACGGAGGACTCCACTTTAGCACTATTTTTGGTTTTCCAGTTATGGCATCAACCTCAGATCATCTGATATACCTCGTTGGTTGTTGAGGTTTGAAATTGACCCATCTGGTGTGGTACTCTTTCTTTAGAGCTGCTTCAAACCAGCCAGACATTTTGCGTGGGTCATTGTATAGCAATTTCAACTTTGCTAACTGGTTAAGCTCAAATCCAGGAAGAGTCTTCAGGTCTTGTGGGAACCTGAAGTACTCAATCCCTTTCTCACGTTTAACTGCATAAACGTTGAGAACAAAATGTGCCCACGCGATGATTTTGCCCGACACCTTGTGATGTTTCTTCACTTTGTACAGTTTGGTGTAGACAGTTGACTTCGAAGCACTGCGTTGGGCTCTTATTTCTTCAAAGCATGCAGCCCACTCAGCCTTTCTGATATTGACTTCATCTTCCGAGGCTTGGGCCTTATCTTCATTCATGTCAGACTCTTGTTTCACTTTATCCAGGGTCTCAAAAGTTTCACTGACAAGATTGTCTCCCAGATTAGGAACTACATTACCCTCAATGTCAGTGTATTCTGCATAATACTGGTTGGTGACATCTTCAATCTTGATCTCATCAACGTCATTGAGCTCGTCGTCACTTTCCACATGGACTATTGGAACATCTCTCACGATCTCATCAAGATTGAGTCGGAACATTTCAGCAAGTTGCTCGTCGGTGTGATTGTGAATTATCTCTCATTCTTCAGGAGTGTATATCACCGGTCTCCTGACTATTCCCTGCAGATCAAGAATCATCGTGAGCTGAGTCTTGATCTGTTGGAGGGGAGCAGAATCATATTCATCTCTTTGATAATTTGGATCTGCTTGATTTAATACATAGAACACAACAACCATTGGTTAACAATCAAAGCAGTAAACATCAATACTCAAAAAATAAACATTATATACATTAGATTGATACAATATTCAGTTACACATGATTTTAAATAATATAAACAACTAGACATTACTCTTGTCTTGTATCATGTGCTCCTCTGCTGACGGGGCAAATGTGGAGGCACCTTGGTCTTGAGCTTTCTTTGTCCTCCTTTCACTCGTAGATGTGGCACCCGCAGCAGATGTATCATCATCATCATCAACATCATCATCAGCATCATCACCAGCATCAGTCTCATCCCCTTGATCATCACCATCATTATCATAATCATCACTGTCATCATCATCACCATCATCTCCATCTCCCTCTCTGATCATTAGTGGCACCTCCTTTGATCCTTTGAGCCTCAGCATGATGGTCTTGTTGGTAGCCTCCAACTCATCTATCCTTTTGGCTAAATGGACATGTTGCCCCTGGAGGTTGGACATCTCTGAGCTCTGTGCAGCAATCTGTTGTGCCTGCTGCTCAATCAGCTGAGCCTGCTGAGATATCTACTAAGATTGTGCGGCAGTAAGATCTACTAGCTGACGAATCTGGGCAGTCTTCTCGTCATCGGCTGCTAACAGCCTCAGCACCATATGGTTCAGTGCTGAGAGCTGTTCCTCTACCCCACTAGGAGGTAGAGGTGATCCAGATGGAAAGGAAGGGAAAGATAACAGTCTTGTTGGGTGGCTAGTGGTGGTGGTGGTGGATGAGTGAAGATTGGGGGTGGTATAGATGAAGGTGGTGGTGGAGTGGGTGTGATAGTGGTGTGTGAGGTGGTAGATATGGTGGCTGGTGGTGTAGTAGCTGTGGCGGTGGTAGAGGTGGATGGTGTGGCTGAGGTAGTGGCTGTGGTAGTGGAGGATGTCAGAGTGAACCTCAACCTCTTCCCCTTCTTATCGTAGGGGTGTGCCATCCTCTTCTTCCTTGAACCTTTAGGCACAGAGGCTCCCCCTTGGCTGCTGGACGGGTCCGGGGCATAGGTGGGATCTCTATCAGCAGCAGCTTCCCCGGACTCTCCTAGGCATCCACCAACCGCCCTCAAGCCTCTCTCTGTGGCAACCACTCGGCTGCCCATAGTCCTCGTGAGAGGCTCCTCATCACTCTCTTCTTCCTCGTTAGGAGGAAAGAGAATGGAAATTCCACTCCAATCCCTTTAATGGATCCCCAAAGGAGACGGGTGCAAATGGAATTTGAAGTCTTGGTGAAAGCTGGCTGTAGTGGCATCTGGGTGTGTAGGGGGTGAATGAGTAACCTGTGTAGTGGGGCCCCTCGAAGAAGCAGGCCCGGAGTCTCCGCCCGTATCACCATAATCATGGGAGTCGTCAGATGTAAGAGCAGTTAGCTCAACATCTGAGTCACTCTCCTCGTGGCGCCATTTTCGCTTCCCCGACGCCACATAATCAGCTTGGGCCAGATGCCCGAAGAGTCTCTTCACCTAGGGTTTGACCTGCTTTCCCCGGTAGACCTTCATAAGACCCAGTGTCGTATCATCCATGATCTCTAATGACACAGCGTCGTGGGTCTCCTTGGGTAGTGTGGGCAGCTTCTCATCAAAAATCATCTGAAGAAACCTAGGGTACATGCAGAAACCCTCTTTGCCCTTCGCCTCCAGATTCTCTATCAAGTAGGAGAATATCATGCTTAAGAAGCTAAAAGGGTGGCTGAGTACCAGTGCCACATAGGCATTTTGAATCTGGTCTGAAAGATCATCAAACCCACCCCTTCGCGAAGCCAAGCACTT
>BJCM01202765.1:0-11469 GCA_018326385.1 Flaveria bidentis | reverse complement strand
ATATACATATATACATACATATATATACATATATACATACATATATATACATATATACATACATATATATACATATATACATACATATATATACATATATACATACATATATATACATATATACATATATATATATATATATATATATATATGTGTGTGTGTGTGTGTGTGTAAGAATTTTGATGAAAGAATTTAGGGTTGTTGATTTTTTAACTAAGTAATTAAAATAGTGGTAAGTGGTAAATAACTAAATAAATTCATAATTATATAATATATAAAAACTAAATCTAAAAAGTTATTCGAGCGAAACTGAGCAAGTGACGAACGAGCGTACCTTTGCTCATGCTCGGTTCGTTTTCAAATCAAACCGAGCCACTCGGTTCGTTTACAACCGAGCCAAAATTCGAACGAGCAAAAATCCGAACTTTTTTCGAACGAGTTCAAGCGAGTTTCGAACGCCGAGCTATTTGAACAGCCCTATTTGCAAGTAATAAGTTCTATTCGTAAAAAATAAGTTTTAAAGTTAAGTTTTGTTTGATGATGTTTGACAAGAATAAATATTTTTTAAAAAAGATTATAAATATTAATTTATCTTTAAAAAGTCTAATAATTTGTTTTAATTTCAGTCCAAAAATTTTATTATTTGTTTCAACTTAAATCCAAAATAATAAAAAAATTTGTATTGAAACTAAAATAACTTATGAAACTTTCGAAGGTCAATTAATATTTCTAATCTTTTGGAGAAAAATAGTATATTTGTCGAACAACGGGGAGCAAACAAATTAACTTTAGGTTTTATTTGCAACGAGTTTGATAGTTTGTTTATTTTCTATGGAATTATTTTATATAATTAAAAAAACAACTTAATTTTTCCGTGTCACTAGTCCTAATTTTTTTCATTCGTGTAAAAAACCCTAACTTTTTGCTTTGATTTTCATTTTACTTTATATTATAGAGAAAATTACAAAAATAGTCTGTTTGATCATATTGCAAGTTTGGTCTCCAGATATTAAAATATAAAAATTGAGTCCAAACATTTGGAAGTTTGTTGCAAATTTAATCCTCACCATTAATGTTCGTTAGTTTTTAACAATATGAGGACTAAATATGTAATATGATCAAACCATATTGTGCAATTTGCTCAAAAAACAATGTCAGTTCTCTTCAAGTTTCTTAAAACTATTTTATTTAATACGTGATTTTTTTACATTATCGGTAATGTGTTACTGTCCGCAAGTTTGTGCTTATTTTACTCATGCTATGTTAAGATTTTGTGGGTTGTTATGTAAAAAAAAGTAGAGTTTGATGTTGAATGTTCAGTGCAACAACTATAATAAAATGAATAGCAGCAAGACAATCAATGAGGTCCAAGAATTCAAAATTTAAGCAAAATTGGTTAGATTTATTGAATTATTTGCTACATGATGATTAGATATTACAATTAAAGTTCAAATGGGATGGATTTATGATTCTATTTATGTTGTAAATTTGGATTTACGATAATTTTAAATTTTAAGATACTTCACTAAACTGAACTTGATTGCTTCTTAATGACAGATTCTTAAAGAAACTATCACTGCTTTTACTAGTTCTGTGCATCTGAAACAGATGTAAACAATTACAAGGTAGCTCATCCAAACAACTTCCATTACTTAGAATAAATCAATTTATATGAGTTGGAGAGTATGAGAAGAGAAATATGTGAAGACAATGTTGAAGCTTTTCATTTTAAAAAATAATGCAATTTGCTTTTCATACATACGTATAGCGGATATATGTCTCCTATTATTTCTAACCAAAAATTTAAAATTTAATTTGATTGCAATTAGTGATCATTCTTACAGCCCTATGGTGTGTGTGGAAAACTTGGAACGAGGTGATATTAAACTCTAAATGGGCTTGTATTGATAAACTCCTGAAGAACATAAAGGCTTTGAGTTTCCTTAATTTGGGTGAAAAATAGTTCCTTTTGGGGTCAATTGAATGTAAGGATTGAAGATCTTTCTCTTTGTAATTGTCTTTAATGTAAATTTGGTCAATGTACTTGGTTGTTGCTCAACCAATTGTTTTTAGTGAAAATTTGTATTAGCTATTTAAAATTTACCTTATTATTAATCGATGGTCAAATGAATAGTTAAATTGTTTGTCTATCTCCGGTTACCACGTTTTTGATACGTGTCCTCATAAGGTTACTGCATATCCTTTTTGTTAGCATGCCATCCCTATTTTTCACTTTTAGTTCAACGATACATCTACATGCTTTCTTCCAAGATCATCTGCTTTCTTCGTCCCTTTCATGATTTCTGGTCATCCTCCTGCTGGTGAGTGTTTATAGATGTTGTGCTCTTCCGATTGTTACATAAGCCAATAAATGTCTCTTTTTCAGATGGTTAGGTGATCATGATGTTGTGAGTCAACAACGAGTTTCATTGGTATTTCATGTGTCATCGTCATGGTGATGTTGGTTGTGATGACAGGTACCAAGAACAAGAATTTGCAGAATTTTATTAAAGACATAAATTATGAATGCACACTATCAACAACTCATTCAATCTTATAACCGACTTCTACTAAGTAACCAAAATCATTTACAAAATAACCCCTATACTATGTATGTTTTGTCACACACTTAGAATTAATTCTTTACAACATTCTCCCCTTTAATTCCAAGTTACTCCAACTAAATATTCAACTCCAAGCAAGAATTTCATCTCATTAAACCTCACCCGAGGTAATGCTTTTGTTAAGACATCCGCCTTTTGCATATCTCCACTAATATGCTCAACACGAATTTTCTTTCTTTCAATGCAATCTCGTATAATATGATACCTCATACTTATGTGTTTACTCTTTCCATGAAACACATGATTCTTCATTAGGGCTATAGTAGAGGTGTTATCCACAAACAAAACTACTATTTCTTCCTTTTGTCTAGTTAACTCCGCAAGCAATCCCTGCAACCAGACGGCTTGACAAGCCATAGATGCTGGAGCCATAAATTCTGCCTCACATGATGATAAAGCAACAGTTGATTGCTTTTGTGAGACCCACGATAACGGTGAACCATTATAATAGAAAACATTTCCGATGGTACTTCTTCTATCATCCCCACTGGCTAAGTAACTACTGTCACTGTACCAAATCAGTGTTCCACCTTCTTTACTTTTGAACTTAAGACCATTATGAAATGTACCCTTTATGTATCGAACTATTTGTTTTACAACATTTAAGTGCGCTTCTCTTGGAGCCTGCATAAACCTACTTACATACCCAACCGAGAAACTCAGATCAGGCCTTGTCTGGGTCTAATATCTTAACGACCTAATTAACTTTGAATTGTACTATGTTGCATTTACCTCTTCACCACCTTCATTTTTCAACAACCGAATACCCGGTTCCATTGGAAACTTTGTATCATTACACTCCTCCATTCCTACCATTTTCACTATTATTTTTGCATATACAACCTGTTTTATCAGGATTCCTTCTCTATTCTGAATCACCTCTATTCCCAAATAATAACACAACATTCATAAATCCGTCATTTCAAATTTGGATCTCATTCGCTATTTGAACTCTTCTACTTCCTTGTGACTACTTCCTGTTACAAGTAAGTCATCTACATAGACCCCTATAATCAGCATAGATTCACCATTTAGCTTTATATACACCACATGCTCATGCTGACACCTCTTGAAACCCAGCTCCTTTAATACTTCATCCAACCACAGATTCCAAGCTCTTGGGGCTTGTTTAAGACCATACAAGGCCTTTGACAATTTGTAGACCTTGTGTTCTTCACCATGTTTAACATAACCATCATGCTATTGAACAAACATAGTTTCTTTCAGCTCTCCATGTAGGAATGCTGTTGATACATATATACCTAGTTTACGATCTTAATGTAATATGTTTGTCATGTCCTAAATGTAAATGAAATGTATGAGTTGAATGAAACAGAATATGTGATTGATGATCTTAATGTTAAATGTTTCAGTGTATGTTTCAATCTTTATTATTATTAACACATATTGAACTAACTATATAGGTTTGTGGTTGTTTGAATAGATCTTAGTCAAGTAATAATTGAGAAACATATTCAAACTTAGTTGTATGAAGTTTTCATGCGAATGGACCATGCTAATGGACCATACGCATGAATACTTCATGCTAATTGACCAGTCGCATGACTGAACCAGGAGACTGGATCAGTCGCACGACTGAGACATACGGATGACTCAGTCGCACGACTGAAACTTCAGTCGTGTGATTGATTCATTCGCATGCTTTAGTCGCACGACTGAACCATGCTAATGGTCCAGTCGTACGATTGACTAACCCTAACCTATAAATACCACTTAATTCGTGGAAAAACACAACACTTTCAATATTTCGACTCCTACTCGTACCCTAGCCGTCCAGAGACCTTAGAGACCCTATTCCAAGTTCATAGATCGCACTAAATCGTATTGAAATTGTTTTTAACGTTTAGATTCATTCTAAGATTGATTCTACATGCGTTCTCACTGATTGGATCGCCAATCACATAAGATTTCCGCACTATTTGAGTTGGTATACACGTAAATCAGTTAGTACTCCGTCCGTACACGGTCCTAACAAGTGGTATCAGAGCTTTGGCTCTAGATTTATGTGTGATTCAATCGATTTTGGCCTAAAAATTGTGTTTTTCACTCAAAAATTCGATCTTTTTGTGTCAAAAGGTGTTTTCGAAGTCTTCTGGTCATAAAGTTAACGTTTTTCGTCATACGGCAATTAGGGTTCGTAAGAAATTCGTGTTTTTTGCGTCACAGTGTTCAAAACATTCGTTTTTGCAAAAATAGCAGCCTTCAGTCCCACGATTGACTCAATTGCACGACTGAACTCATTCGCATCCTCCATATGCACGATTGAACTCAGTCGTCTCGTTTATTCGCATGACTGACTAGCTTCATTCGCATAGACTCCAACCACACACTCCTTTCACATGACTAAATCCAATCACACGATTGAATTCATCCGCATACTCCATTCGCACGATTGACCCAATCGGACAAGTTCAATCACACGAGTGGTTCATTCGCATAAGCAAAGTATTTGACATAAAAATTTTAAAGTTAACTAAATGGAGGAGCAATACTCAGCCTTTACTGCAAGAAGAGACAAAAGAATCCATAACCTCTTACTTCTGGAAAATGAGTCATGGAATCACAATAAACCCCCTAAGCTAATAATGTTAGATGATTACCCTCAATGGAAGCAACGTTTTGAGATTTACTTAAATAGAGTTGATCCCAACCTTTGGGAATCAATCGAGACAGGGTATGACATGCCAATAGGTGCTGATGGAGTGAAACTGACTTTGGGAGCGATGAATGACACGCAGAAGGCAAAATATAATGCAAAGAAGAAAGTGTACGCCCTGTTAACTTAGTCTATACCGAAGGATATATTCCATCAATTCTCTGAGAATAAACAGGCTAAGAAACTTTAGATAGCCTTGGAAAAATGTTATGACAGAAATGCTTCGTTAAAAGCTCTGAAGGCAAAAGCGTTGAAGAAGGAGTTTGACAACTTCTCTTCAATGGGTAAGGAAAGTCTCGATGATGTAATCGATAGGTTCTATCATCTCATTAGTGAGCTACATATTCATGGAGTTAAAACGTCGATGGAAGATAAGATTTCCAGTTTGGCTGATGGGTTACCAGAGAAGTGGGATTCATTTGTATCTAACCTAAGACAGAACAATATTTTGGCAAAGTTAGATATAAATGATTTCATCCTGAAATTCAGAGAGGAGGAACTTAGGATGAAATACATGTCGCAGAAAGGAACGTATGATCAAAATCATTCTCTTTACAACGCCTCTTCTACAGCAACCAGTTCAGGAGCACCCTTTCAGACGGCTTTTGTTTCCAGCTCAACTGCTCCTTCACAAACCATAACTTCTAGATCTGACACGTCTGGGTCATCAAGTACCCATTTTATTGCACCAGAAGCTAATGCTACAAAGTTGAAGACTGAGAACCTTGGGAACATAACTATGGAGGTGGCTAAAGAACACATGGATTTATTGGCGGCTGTGGTACACTCTTATGACGGGTTGGTTGCAGGAAAGATTGGTAACTGCCATCTAGCAGGCGAAGACTACGAACAAGTAGACGAGAACGAGCTTGAACCTATGGACATAATGTGGGCATTAGCAAGTGCTGTTCAGAGGGCTAAGAAGTTTGTTAAAAAGACAGGACAAAACCTAATAGCTACCAAAGACACTACGTTTGGGTTTGATAAGTCCAAAGTGACCCGTTTCAACTGTGGAGAGAAGGGGCACTTTAAACGTGAATGTGTAAAGCCCAAGAAGACTGGCAACGGGAACCCGTTCTCAACATTCAACCATCAAGATAAACCAACTAGGGGATCTACATCGTCTAGCACCAAGACAAAGGCTTTGATGGCTCAGGGTGATGAGGGGCAAGACTGTACCTTCAAATTCGTGCTTCCGGGAGAATCCAACATTGCAAATGTTGAGTTGTTGGATGATGATACTGAATGTGAAGATGATATCGCAGTCGAAATAGCCATGTCAGAAACTGAAGAAGCTGCGAAAGTGGTCAAACCAGTGATTGTAGAAGATGACACAACTACATGTTCAGAATCTCCAGTAGCTGAAGAGACAATCTCTGCACTGATGGCGGATTCAACTGAATCTTCTCAGGTAAGTTCTAAAGACAAATTGTTTGTTAATCATGCTTGTGTTGAATGTAATAAATTTAGGGAAAGCATTGATTTGAAATTTGCTAGGTTATTAGATCATAACGATAGCTTAGTAAAGGACTTGCAACTGTGCACAGAAGCAAATCGCATTTTAAAACAAAACGAGCACAGTTACAAAGAAAAAATAGAACTATTAAATAACAACTAAGGGAAACCGAAGTTGTGGCTTTTAACCAAGA
This sequence comes from Flaveria bidentis, assembly GCA_018326385.1. Taxonomy (NCBI): domain Eukaryota; kingdom Viridiplantae; phylum Streptophyta; class Magnoliopsida; order Asterales; family Asteraceae; genus Flaveria; species Flaveria bidentis. The sequence continues at coordinate 4,519 of BJCM01202765.1, read as the reverse complement.
AAATGACATTAAGTTCTATTTAAACTCCCTTGAAGAAACTAAAAAGGAGAAAATAGTTTTGGAAGTCGAAGTAAATTCTTTAAAACAAAAACTGCACAATTGGACTAGTTCTTCACATATAGTTAAAAACTTGATCAAAGAACGAAACAACGGGGAGGGATTAGGTAACAAAGTGGTTCCACCACCACATGAGATTCTGTCAAATACAAAATGTCGATCAGTAAACAACAATCCTATTAAGGATCATGTGATGACCACTCCTCTAGTTAGTGATCCAGATTCCATGTGTCAAAAGATGGAATCTGCCACTAAAGAGAAGGAGGACACTTTAAAATGTAAGGGTAAAAAGCCTATTGTTAATTTGGACGAACAATTTAAAGAGGTTCATATATAGTCAGGATCTACCACGTCTTCTTCTGAACATAAAGTAACTAAACAAACTAACCAACCACGTGCTCCACGTAATAGTCCAAACAAACAAAAGGAAAAAAGATGCTTCAACTGCTCTAAAGGTTAAGTTTATTTAAGAAGTTAAAACATCCAAACAAGAAGAGTTGAAACCCAACAAGACCAAAGTCACACCGGTCTCACACTCTTCCCCACAAAGACGTCTTTCCCAACATGTAGAAGTTAGATCATGCTACAGTTGTGGAAAGAGAGGACATATAGCCTCTAACTGTCCTCAGTATCATACATCAAGAAAGAAAGTTGAGCTTTATGATTCAAAAAAGATTTCTTTTAAAAGGAGTTCCATTACTCCACCTAAAAGAAATAATGAAACTAAGGTTCATACTATAAACTAGTCGTCTGCTTATCACAAACATGCATTGCACAAAGCTCGCTTGTGGAAAGAAAAACCAAGTCAAATATCTGATACTGAGAGCAGTAAGAAGCATGATATGCCCTCGCCCTCAAATGGACAGTGGGTTGACTTTCTGATGTGTGATTCCTCTGGGATACCCAAACCAGTTAAGGCTTGGGTCCCAAACCTTAACTAAACATTTCCTTTGACTGTGCAGGGTGTTCATTATAGTGCTATCATAAACACGTGGATTGTAGATAGTGGAGCATCCAGGCACATGACTGGAAACTTGTCTCTCCTCTCAAACATCAATCAAATTAAAGGAGGACACGTTTCTTTTGTGGGAAATAAAGGAGGATACATCACTGCACAGGGAGAAGTGGGAAATCAGAAAGTTAAGTTTGATAAGGTCAACTACGTTCAACAACTACAAAACAAATTACTTTCCATATCCCAGATTTGTGACAAAGGTTTCCAGGTGGTCTTTGACAACAAGAAGTGCTACGTGTTGAAAAAGGAATACACTATTCCTAAAGACCAGGTCTTAATATCAGCTTCAAGATACACCGATTTATATGTCTTGGATCTTACAAAGGTCTCAACAACCGATAAACAATTTCAATGCTTATTTTCAAAGGCAAATGAGAAAGATTCCATCTCTTGGCATAGGAGGATGGTACACATAAATACAAGGAAGTTGAATCATCTTATTCAGAGTGATTTGGTCAACGGAGTTAATGTCAAAAACTTTCAACTTCTTGATTTCCGTGTTGCATGTAAGAAGGGAAAACATACCAAGAAGTCTCACAAGGAAAAAAATGTCAACTCTATTGAATTGCCTTTGGAACTTCTACATATGGATCTATTCGGTCCAGTGAGCACCAAGAGTATCGCTGGGGATCTGTACTGTTATGTAGTCACCGAAGACTACTCCAGATTCTCTTGGGTGATGTTTCTGAAATCCAAATCAGAAACATTTGATTCGTTCAAACAACTTGTAACCACTTTGGAATCTCTATACAAGTTAAAGGTGCGTCAGATCCGCTCAGACAACGGGACAGAGTTCAAGAATCAGTGGATGGAGGCATTCTGCAAAGAAAAGGGAATTGTACATCAGTTCACATCTGCCTACATTCCACAGATGAACGGTGTTGCTGAAAGGAAGAACAGAAGCTTGATAGAGACTGCCAGGACGATGCTAGCAGACTCGAAACTGCCTATCCAATTCTGGAATGAGGAAGTGGCCAATGCATGTTACACTTTGAATCGAGTCTTGGTGGTTAAACGACATGGAAAAACATGCTACGAGTTGCTATAACAACGTAAACCTAATCTAGAGTACCTCGAACCGTTTGGGGCACCATGTACGTTGCTAAAGAAACATCAGTCAGGCAAGTTCAGTGAAAAGGCTGACGAAGGAATTTTTCTAGGATACAACATACCGAACAAGAGGGTTTACATTAACTAAAATGGTCAAGTAGAAGTGTGGTGCAACGTCGATGTTCAGAGATACACCAACCCTCCTGCAGGAAAAGGACTAGCCTTCTTTTTTGATTATGATGGATTCTTCAAGTCCTTCAACATTCCTCTCACGCCTTCTGATGATGAGCTATCGAAAAAGATGATGTATGATGTCCTAAACACACCGCTCCTAGACTCGACATCATTTGGTTCACAAGGCCAATCTTCTAGCAGCTCAGGGGGAGTACCAGGAGTTAGTGACTCATCCTCTGACGATGAAGATGTGGAGACTGTTCAGGTGGAACACGAGGAACAAGTTCCTGCTACACCAAGTACTCATGCATCCGATGCTGATGCCTCTAACACTTCAGAACCTCAAACTCCAACAACTACAGATTCTGATTCTAGAACTCACAATTTAGGTCAGGATGTAACTGTTCCCACCACTTCCGGGTCGCGACTAAATGTTTATCATCATCTGGACAATGTCATAGGGGATGTACAATCGGGAGTACAAACACGAAATTAGCTATACTCAGCTGATTATGCCTTAGTCATGGAAAAAGGATACCTTCACGATGGAGCTTATCGATGTTTTGTGTCTGAATTTGAGCCAAAATATGTAAGTGACGCCTTGACCGATGAGGCTTGGGTGAGTGCCATGCAAGAAGAACTTCTTTAATTCAAGAAGTTAGGTGTGTGGACTCTGGTGGATAGACCTAAAGGTGCTAAGGTCATTGGCACTAAATGGGTCTTGAAATGCAAGAAGGATGACCAAAGGGTCATCATTAGGAACAAGGATCGACTTGTAGTTCAAGGATTTCGACAGTTCGAGGGTATAGATTACAACGAAGTGTTTGCACCCGTGGCAAGAATGGAAGCCATCCATATCTTCCTAACCTATGCATCGTATATGAAGATTAAAGTATATCAACTTGATGTGAAGAGTGCATTCCTTCATGGTGAAATCTGAGAGATAGTGCATGTCAGTCAACCCGAGGGATTTGAGGATCCATATCACCGGGACAAAGTTTACAAGCTAGACAAGGCCCTATACGGGCTTCATCAAGCCCTCAGAGCATGGTACGAGAAGCTCTCAACTCATCTTGTGAAACACGGGTTTCGAAGAGGAGTGATTGATTGTACACTGTTTATCAAAGAAAAATATGGTGACTTGCTGCTTGTACAGATCTACGTTGATGACATAATCTTCGGATCCGAAAACGAAGAGTTATGTAAAGAATTTGAAGCAGTGATGAAAGCAAAGTTCGAAATGAGTGCAATGGGAGAAATGAAGTTCTTCCTCGGATTACGGGGATCAGACACCTAAGGGGGTAGAGATGATCCTGTGTGGTGTGTAGGGTGGGATGATGGGCCGACTTGGTGGCTAGTGGTGGTGTATAGGGGAAATGAAGCTCCACAAGCTGACGTAGTTGTGCATTCTTCTCATCATCAGCAGCTACCAGCTTCAGCACCATACGGTTGAGTGCTGACAGCTGTTCCTTTACCCTAATGGGGGTAGAGATGATCCTGTGTGGTGTATAGGGTGGGATGATGGGCCGACTTGGTGGCTAGTGGTGGTGGTGGTAGCAGTGGTGAATATTGGGGGTGGTATATGAGTGGGTGGCGGTGGATGAGCTGTAGTGGTGGTGGATGGGATGTGGGTAAGTGATGGAGTGGGTGTGGGAGTGGTGTGTGAGGTGGTAGTGATGGTGGCAGGTGATGTGGTAGCAGTGGTGGTGGTAGTGGGGGAAGGTGTGACTGAGGTAGTGGCTGTGGTGGTAGATGAGGTCAAGGTAAACTTCAGTCTTTTCCCCTTCTTGCCGTAGGGGTGGGCCATCCTCTTCTTCCTTGTGCCTCTCGGTACTGAGGCTCTCCCTTGGCTGTTGGGCGGGTCCGGGGCATATGAGGGATCTGAATCAGCAGCAGCATCCCCGGACTCCCATGGGCGTCCACCAACCGCCCTCAAACCTCTCTCTGTGGCAACCACCCGGCTGCCCACAATTGTCACACCCCAACCTTGACGGCGGAAACGTCGAGATGTGTGGCTTAAGATTGTTCACAGCCACATAATGCTATATTTAAATGTAAATATTAAAATTATAAGTTTCAAAAGGCATTACAAACATAAGTCTCAAACATGAAATAAGTTTCAAACAAAACAAAACATTACATAAACATTTTATTTAATTAACTAGGTCCAAGTCCTAGTTTTATTGCAAGCTTCAAAAGACCACTTTAAACTTGGGGGTTACC
>BJCM01202764.1:0-14392 GCA_018326385.1 Flaveria bidentis | reverse complement strand
TGAAGTTCATTCGGAGTGTCTATTCGCATATGACTCTATTCGACACTCCGACCTCGAATCTTGGTCAAAATTTGAAGTTAGACGTTGTTTTTAGACTCATTAGATTCGCAGGGACTCTAAACCTCACTTAATGTCCATTATATCAACGACTTTGTCCAGTTAAATGGTCTATTTTGAAGAGTTAAACTCATTTCTTGATTTTAATCAATTCGGTCATTTAGGGTTTGATTCACCGTTCATTATGTTTGATTTCAGTCTCACAATACCTGTGGATGATTAGCACAACCGTTAGAATCACACTCAATGAGTAATCTAGGCAAAGGAAATTTTGGCAGAGTGTCTGCGTATGAGATGTGTTTGAGAGCTTGAAGGGTGGTAAAGAATGCGACCGAACAACCCTTTTATTTATACTGTTTTAATGTATAGTCATGCGATTGCACCCATACTCATGCATCAGTCGTGCGACTGAATCCATACTCATGCTTCACTCCTTCATCCATTCGTACGATTGGTTCAATCTTATGGTCCAATCACATGGATGTCTAATACTCATGGTCCAGTCATGTGACTTGCTCATACTTATGGTCCAGTCGTGTGACTGGCTCATACTCATGGTCCAGTCGTGTGAGTTGCTCATACTTATGGTCCAGTCATATGACTGGATCATACACATGGTCCAGTCGTGTGACTGGCTCATACTTTTGGTCCAGTCATGCGATTGGCCCATACTTATGATCCAATTGTGCGATTGGCCAATACTTATGATCCAATCGTGCGACTGGTTCATACTTATGAGTTTGACCTCACACACTTTCCAACACTTAAAATTTTACCTTTTGATATTGAACATTATGACCGATGATCATCTTAGACATGACCTTTTAATTTAAAACCGTTTGATCACCTCAGACGTGATCCTTTTAATTTTAAAGCGGATTGGTCACCTCAGACGTGACTCATTTAAATTTAACACTGATTTGTCACCTTAGACGTGACCCGTTTTTAATTTTGAATACTTTGGTCACATCAGACATGACCCCTTTTGAGTGAGTGATTCATAGATTAAGTCTAGTTGTAGAGTATGACATCTACGTAACAAAATACTAGAAAACAAAAATTAGTAAACAACTTGAAACTCAAAACAAAACAGGACATATTTTTGTGTTTTTGATTAGAGATGGATTGAAATCTTTTAGAATTACGTCTAACAGATTTTAATTCCTGGACAACACCACTTCAAGTTAATTTTATCATTTCTAGAACGATTCATTATGGAATCATACAGGTATATCAGAATTATTTGGGACATTTTAATAAAACATTTTGATGCTAGATTCTTGTTTTGACCGAGAGTCAATAGCAATTTTAGGAAATCATACTAAAGCTATAAGATGCACACGATGATTTTGACTATCAAGAATTGTAGCTCACGATGATTGTCAGTATATTTGTCCACTTAAATCCATACATAGATTTTGATTCACATTGGTGATGAGATAGGTTTTGTTATTTCAACTCGCATTTGTGGATCCCACACTTATATGGTAATCAACATTCCTCAAGAGATTGTTGAGCGGTCTACGGGTATATTTCAAGAAGAAACTATTCTAAGAGCTTTCAAAGAGATGCCAAGCCTCAGGTCAGTGCCATCGCACAACAGAGAGGCGCAAACAACAATGAATTCTAGAATATTTAGGTTAGGCTTATCCTTAGTCAGTGCCACCGCACAGCAGAGAGGCACACAAGCTATCTTCTTGTTAGAGCATTTATTTTTCTTTTTCACATAACGCACTAACAACATAAGTTATTAGCTTGATTGCATTTGGCATTTTTCCATGTGCTTTGCTCATTTTTATGGTCATCCGCACACATTTGTGGCGTTTATTTTGCTTGTCACCCCTTATTGGAAATGCGTCGATTGTGTTAACCAGGGACAAGATGGGAACCCACAGCAAGTTGAACAACTTATTTTGACTTTAAACCACCAAAGAGTTCTACTCATATATTGTGTTGAATCTACCAACACATCATATAATGAACTAGCAACCTCTAGGTCTACTTTCTCTATGTTACCTCAATAGCAGACTAGTTTTACTATCATTTTTTCTTTTATTTTGCTTAGACTTCTTAGACTTATACTTTGAATTTTGCATCTTAATCATTTAAAATCTTTTAAAGTCCCAAATAATGTGTAACCTGTGTATTATAATTTTCTATAAACATTGAATCAGAATCACATTTGATTTCATTTCTTTTAGCTAAGCTGCCCTCCTCCTTGTTTTTTAAGTAATTAAATACTGCACGAATTAATTACTAAATTAAATTATTCTACCCCTAAAATTCTAAAACCGAAATATTTTTGTGTTTTTGGATTTTTAATAGACAGGAAAATAAATAAAATAAAAGAAAATAAAAAAACTCGTTGGACTATGCACTTTCTTCTTCTAGAATCACATCACTTTTCTTTTTCACGCTATTTACCTCTAAAAATATAAAAACCTAGGTTTATAAAATGCTTTAGTGTAGAGGTCGGCATGTTGAAAATCCGTATTAATTTTAACAACATCGATTAAGTGTTTTTCAAAACAGTCACGTATAAAGTGATATTTAATACCGATGTGTTTAGTTTTAGGGTGTTGGACCAAACTTTTGATGACAACAATAGCAGCAGAATTATCAACAAGAATAGGGGTGTTAGAAAATTGCAAAACCATTTTCACGCATTTGCTGTTGAATCCAAATGATTTGTGAACAGCAACTTGCAGCAACAACGTATTCAGCTTAACAAGTTGACAGAGCAACTGATGTCTACTTCTTACACTACCAGGTGACTAACCGTCTACCGAAGAACTAACAACCCGCAGATGTTGACATGTAATTCATCTTGCAACCACCATAGTCCGAGTCACTATACGATGTTAGCTCAAATTCATCATCATGAGGATACCACAACCCGAGTGTTGGAGTACCCTTCAGATATCGAAAAATCTGTTTAACACCAATGAGATGATTTACTTTTTGTTTGGCCTGATATCTAGAACATAGACATGTGGCATACATAATATCAGGACGAGAGGCTGTGAGATACATAAGGGATCTGATCATTCCTCTGTACATTTTAGCATCAACCAGATCACCATTTTCGTCGGGTTCCACGTCATGGTTCGTGGCCAGTGGAGTTCCAGCAACTGAAGCGTTCTCCATGTTGAACCGACTAAGGATATCACCTACAAATTTGGACTGATGCAAGAAGATACCTTTTGGTGTCTGATCCACCTGTACACCGAGTAAGAACTTCATCTCCCCCATGACACTCATCTTAAATTCAGCTTTCATTATAGATTCAAATTCTTTACATAATTCTTCATTCTTGGAACCGAAGATTATGTTGTCCACATATATCTATACCAGCAGTAAATCACCATCTTTTTCTTTGATGAATAATGTACAGTCAATCACCCCTCAACGAAAGCCATGTTTCACCAGATGAGTTGAGAGTTTCTCATACCAGGCTTGATGGAGCCCGTAAACAGCCTTGTCCTGTTTGTAAACTCTATCCCGATGATAAGGATCCTCAAATCCTTTGGTTTGACTGACGTAGACTGTCTCACGGATTTCACCAGGAAGGAATGCACTATTTACATCTAGTTGATAGACTTTAATCTTCATGTAGGATGCATAGGCTAGAAAGACATGGATTGCTTCCATCCGAGCCACAGGTGCAAACACTTCATTGTAGTCAATGCCTTCAACTTGTCTAAAACCTTGAACCACAAGTCGATCCTTGTTTCTGATTATGACCCCTTGGTCATCTTTCTTACACTTCAAGACCCATTTAGTGCCAATTACCTTAGCACCTTTTGGTCTGTCCACAAGGGTCCATACTCCTAACTTCTTGAACTGTAGGAGTTCTTCTTGCATAGCACTGACCCATGCCTGATCGTTTAAGGCTTCACTACATATTTTGACTCAAATTGAGACATAAAACATTGATGAGCACCATCGTGAAGGTAGCCTTTTTCCATGATAGAGGCATAATCAGCCGAGTATAGCTGATTTCTTGTTTGTACTCCTGATCGAACATCTCCAATAACGTTGTCCAAGGGATGTTAAACATTTATCCGGGATCCAAGAGTGTGGGAACAACTACCTCATTATCCAGATTGTGAAATCTAGGTTCAGTATCTGAAGTTGTTGGAGTATGAGGTTCCGATGTGTCAGATGCATCAGGATGTGATGCTTGTGTACTTTCAGTAGTGGGAACCTGTTCCTCCTGTTCCACATTTACATTCTCAACTCCTTCATCATCAGAAGATGAGTCGCTTACATCAAGTGCTCCCCCTAAAGGATTAGAAGAATCGGCTAGTAGAACCGATGTTGTCAAGTCTTGTGGTGGTGTGCTCAGAACATTGTACATCATTTTATTCGATAACTCATCATCAAGAAGAGAGGTAGGGATGTTGAAGGACTTAAAGAAAACATCATATTTGAAGAAAAATGACGGTCATTTTCCAGTAGGGGGTGGTGTATCTTTGAACATTGGTGTTGCACCACACTTCTACCTGACCCGTTGACTTGTTATAAACTCTCTTGTCTGGTATGCTGTATCCGAGAAAGATGCCTTCTTCTGCCTTCTCACTAAACTTCCCTATCTAAGTTTTCTTCAGCAGCATGCATGGTGCACCAAACGGTTCTAGATACTCCAGATTGGGTTTACGTCGCTGGAGCAGTTCATAACATGTTTTCCCATGCCATTTGACTACTAAGACTCAATTGAGCGTGTAGCAAGCATTAGCCACTGCCTCATCCTGAATTGAATAGGCACTTTCGAGTCAGCTAGCATTGTTCTGGAAGTCTCTATCAAGCTTCGGTTTTTCCTTTCAGCAACACCATTCATCTATGGAGTGTAGGTAGAGGTAAATTGATGTACAATTCCTCTCTCTTTACAGTATGCCTCCATCCACTGATTTTTGAACTCTATGCCATTGTTTGATCGAATCTGCTTTACATTTAGCTTGTAGAGTGATTCCAATGTAGTAATTAGATGTTTGAATGATTCAAAAGTTTCTGATTTGGCTTTCAGAAACATCACCCAAGAGAACCTTGAGTAATCATCCGTTACTATAAAGCAATACAGATCTCCAGCAATACTCTTTGTACTGACAGGACCAAATAGATCCATGTGTAGAAGCTCTAGAGGAAGATCAATTGAATGAACTTTCTTTGCCTTGTGAGCCTTCTTGGTCTGTTTCCCTTTCTTACATATTGTACTGACAGGACCAAATAGATCCATGTGTAGAAGCTCTAGAGGAAGATCAATTGAATGAACTTTCTTTGCCTTGTGAGCCTTCTTGGTCTGTTTCCCTTTCTTACATATTGTACTGACAGGACCAAATAGATCCATGTGTAGAAGCTCTAGAGGAAGATCAATTGAATGAACTTTCTTTGCCTTGTGAGCCTTCTTGGTCTGTTTCCCTTTCTTACATATTGTACTGACAGGACCAAATAGATCCATGTGTAGAAGCTCTAGAGGAAGATCAATTGAATGAACTTTCTTTGCCTTGTGAGCCTTCTTGGTCTGTTTCCCTTTCTTACATGCTACACAAAAATCCGGAAGTTGGAAGTTTTTGACGGTTACTCCATTCACTAAATCATTCTATACAAAATGATTCATCTTCCTTGGATTAATGTGTCCCATTCTCCTATGCTAGGAGATTGAATCTTTCTTAGTTGCCTTTGACAAGAAGCATTGAATAGTGTGATCAGTTGTGGAGGCTTTTGATAGATCCAAGACATACAAATCGTTATATCTTGAAGCTAACATAAGAACTTTATCCTCCTCAATCACAAAGTCCTTCTTCAACATGTAGCACTTCTTGTTGTCAAATACAACTTTAAATCCTTTATCAAAAATTAAGTTGTTCTGTAGTTGCTGAACGTAGTTGACCTTGTCAAACTTAACTTTCTCGTTTCCTACTTCGCCTTGAGCAGTGATGTAGCCTCCTTTATTCCCAGGAAATGAAACATGTCCCCTTTTAATTTGTCTGAAGTTGAAAAGGAGAGACGAATTCCCTGTCATGTGCCTAGACGGCCCACTATGAATAATCTTGGTATTAGTGATAGCGCTGTAGCGGACACCTTGCACATTCAAAGAAACTTATTAGTTCAGATTTGGGACCCAAGCCTTAACTAGCTTGGGTGACCCAGAGGAATCACACATCATAAACTCAACCTATTGTCCTATAGAGGATGAGGGCATATCTTTCTTCTTTATCTCCTCACTATCAAACACTATACTTGATTTGTCTTTCCATAAGCCATTTTTGTGTAAGGCTTGTTTGTAATAAACAGATGACTGGCTTATTGTTTAAACTTTAGGTTCACTAATACTCTTAGGTGGAGTATTAGATCTCGATTTTAAAAAACTTTGTTTTGTATCAAAAAGTTCAATTCTATTTGGGTGACTAATAATAAGGACAATTAGGAGAGAAATTTCCTCGTTTTCCATAATTGTAGCAAGATCTCCCTTCTATAGATTGAGGAAAATATTGATGTGGGTTTGAGTTTTGTAGAGGTGTGACCTTTGTGTGTTTGGGTTTTGTCATTTCTCTATTAGATGTTTCATCCTTATTAACAAAATTAATTGTTTTAATGTTTTGAACATCTTTAACTTTCATTTTATTTGGACTTTGGTAATTAACACATGTTTGGTTAACTGGTTTAGTCAATTTGGGTTCTAAAGTAGACGTTTATGACCCCGACCTTACATTAACCCTTTTAATTTCATCATCCAAATTTTCAACCGGCATTTTACCTTTAGATTTCAAAGTAGGCTCCTTCTGTCTAGTGATCTTCTGTACATGTTTGATTGTGGAATCGGGATCACTAACCAGAGGAATGGACACCACATGATCATTTACTGGGTTGTCATTTACAGGTCTACATTCTGTATTTAAAAGGATTTCATGTGGTGGTGCAACTACTTTGTACCCCTAGATCTTCCCCATTGTTGCGTTCTTTCACTAAGTTTTGAACTATGTGAGAAGAACTAGGCCAACTATGCAGTTTTTGTTTTAAAGAATTTATCTCGACTTTCAAAACTGCTTTTTCCCTTTTGGTCCCTTCTAAAGAATTTAAATAAAACTTTATATCATTTGATTGATTTAAGGCAACAACCTCGGTTTCCCTTAGTTGTTTTCCCAAAAGTTCTATCTTTTCTTTATAACTACACTCATTTTGTTTTAAAATACGATTAGCTTCAGTGCAGAGTAGTAAATCATTTACTAAGTTATCATTGTGTTCTAATAACCTAGCAAATTTCATATCAATGTCTTTTTGTAATTTATCACATTCATGACAAGCATGTTTATCAAATAACTGGTCTAGAGAACTTACTTGTGATGAATCGGTTGAATCAACCATCAAAGTAGAATTAGATCCTTCGGTGGCTGGAGATTCTGAACATGTTGCTCTAAGCTCTTCTTCACTAGGTGATTTACCACGTTTGCTGCTTCTTCTTATCCGACATCGCTTGCTCAGCTGCACTATCACCTTCACTAGCAGATCGATCATCTACTGCTACAACAAAGGCAATATTTGATTCTCTAGGAGAAACAAACCTAAAGGACCAGTCTTGTCCTTCATCACCTTAAGCAATAAGAGCCTTTGTCTATTTGTTTGAAGAGGCAGTTCCAATCACGTCCTTGTCTTGACGATTGAATGTGGGAAATGGGTTTCCATTACCTGTTTTCTTGGGCTTTACACCTTCACGTTTAAAGTGCCCCTTCTCACCACAGTTAAAGCATGTTACTTTGGTTTTGTCAAAATCAAACGTCGAGTCCTTAGTGGCTATTAGGTTCTGCCCCGTCTTCTTGAAAAACTTTTTAGCTCTTCTGATTACACTTGTCAGGGCCCATATGATGTCCATTCTCTCTAGCTCATTCTCATCAACTTACTCGTAATCTTTATCTGTAAGATGACAATTTCCAATCTTCCCGACAACTAAACCATCATAGGATTGGACAACAGCTGCTAGAAGATCTATGTGCTCCTTTGCAACTTCCACTGTGATATTACCGAGATTCTCGGTCTTCAACTCTGTAGTATTGGCTTCAGGCACTATATATTGGGTAGTAGATGACCCTGACGTTTCTGGTCTTGAAGTAGTGGTTTGGGAAGAAGCAGATGAACTAGACATAAATGCATTCTGGAGTGATGCTCCTGAAACAGCTGGAGATGAAACTGAGTTGTAGAGTGAAGGATTCTGAACATAGGATCCTTTCGTTGACTTGTACTTCATCCGCAGTTCCTCCTCTCTTAACTTCAAGATGAAGTCATTTATGTCCAACGTTGCAAGAATGTCATTCCATCTGAGATTGGACACAAATGAATCCTATTTATCAGGCAACCCATCAGCAAAACTTGAAATTTTATCTTCCATTAATGTGGTTACACCATGAGTGTGCAACTCACTCATTAGATGATAAAATTTTTCAATTATGTCATCTAGGCTCTTATTCCCTATTGAGGAGAAATTATCAAACTCTTTCATGAGAGCCTTAGCCTTCAGCTCCTTTAACGTTTCATTACCATCATATCTCTTCTCTAAAGCCTCCCATAGCTTTATGGTCTGTTTGTTCTTAGAAAACTGATGAAAGATGCCTTTCGGTATTGACTGAGTCAACAGGGCATAAACTTTCTTCTCAGCATTGAAGATTATCTTTTGTGCTTCATTTATTCCTCCCAAAGTTTGCTTGACTCCATTAGCACTGACTGGCACCGTGTAACCAGTCTCGATGGATGTCCAAAGATTGGGATCAACTCTATTTAAGTAAATCTCAAACCGTTGTTTCCATTGTGGATAGTCATCTAACGTTATAAGCTTTGGTAGTTTATTATGATTTCCTATCTCATTTTCCAGAAGCAGAAGGTTCTGGATGCGTGAGTCCTTCCCGGCAGTAAACGCAACAAACTGATCTTCCATTTGTATGAACTTGGTACTTGGAGAATAGGGTAGTTTCAAACGTACGAATGGACTATAAGTATGGTTCACTCGTGCGAATGAAGGTGCGAATGAATTCAATCATGCGATTGGATTCAGTCATGCGTATGAACAAGATGAATGGACTCAAACGACAGGAGTTGTTCAATTGACTGAGTTTAGTCGTGCGAATGGAGTGTACGAATGAGTTCAATCGTACGAATGAGCTAGTCATGCGACTAAAGGCTGATGTTTTGGCAAAATCAAAGATTTTGACACTTTGACACAAAAATGTGACTTTCCCAACAACCCTAATCTGCCGTATAGTGAAAAATTGAAACTTAAATGCCAGAAAACATCGAAAACACTTTTTGACTCAAAAGAATGACTCTTTTGAATGAAAACGTTAAGTTTAACACCAAAACCAATCGAATCACACGCAAAATCAAGAGCCAAAGCCCTGATACCACTTGTCAGGACCGTGTACGTACGGAATACTAACTAATATTGCGTGAAACCAGATCAAATAGTGCGGAATCCTATTTGATTGGCGATCCAATTAGTGAGAACGTTACTTGATCGATATAAGAATAAACTAAACGTTAAGAACGAGTAGGAATCGATCAAGAACGAACTATGAAGTTGGATTAGGTTTTCTGGACGCTCTGGACGGTTAGGGTTTATGTATATTCGAAGTCTCTCTCAAAGTGTTCTGATTCTTAAGTTTTTCCACAAATTGAGTGCTATTTTTAGGCTTGTAGTTTCCATTCGTACGACTGAACCATTAGCATGGTTTAGTCGTGCGACTGAATTATGCGATTGAATCATGCGTACGACTTAAGGTGCAGTCGTACGACTGACTCAATCTTATGTCTCAATCATACGACTGATCCAGTCTTTTGGTTCAGTCGTGCGACTGGTCCATAAGCATGATGTATTCATGCGTTTGGCCCATAAGTATGCTCCATTAGCATGAAGATTCATCCGACTAGGTTGAACATATATCTCAATCATTATTGACTAAGAACTATGTACAATAACTTCAAGTCTATATAATAAGTTCATACATATGAATTATACTCAACATAATAATCATATGAAATAAATAAACATTAATAAGCAACAACCACATATTATATATGATTGAATCAATTAATTATATATGTGTAAGACATGAAAAACTTTTACATTAAAGCTCATAAACTAGAAACATGATGTATCTACACCAATGATGTTTGAGGTGGGATGGGACTTATGGATCCTTAGTTAAGGGATCACAGCAAGTTACTAAGACAGATCTAAATTAGAGAAATTTAGATCTGGAATTGAGGTTTCTCCCGCCACATCAACACACTTATCAAGTGAAACTTGATCCAATGAGTGTGTGACATCATTGATGTTGTCTTCAATGGTATGATGATGAACATCTAAAAATTCTTGATTACTGTCACCATCACCATCTTCTTCTACATTTGAAGCTCCTGCATCTAAATTTTATGCCTTTATGCTAGAATTTGAAGGCATTTCAGATGTATCCATTGAATTTGTCATTGTTGTGCTGATTGGTTCTTCATTTGCAGAATCAGTTACAATTGGAGCTGATGTTGTATTGCTTAAAGGTCTTCTTAGCTCAATCTTGGATCAGGATCACTTGTTGGTAAGATATC
Source organism: Flaveria bidentis (assembly GCA_018326385.1). Classification (NCBI taxonomy): domain Eukaryota; kingdom Viridiplantae; phylum Streptophyta; class Magnoliopsida; order Asterales; family Asteraceae; genus Flaveria; species Flaveria bidentis. The sequence continues at coordinate 3,745 of BJCM01202764.1, read as the reverse complement.
TATGGTTCCTAAAACATTCACATAAGATTTGTTAAAACAATTGGTAACTAAATCAAGATCAAATAGCCAATCAAAACCAGAACCATTTACACTGGGTGTGTGTTCATTGAAGGTCACATTGGCTGAATCCTCAACTACTCTGGTTCTGAGATTGTATACTCTATAAGCCTTGGCTTGAGAAGGGTATCCAATGAAGTGTCCATCATCTAACTTCTCAACAAACTTGGCAATTTGATCTTGGGTATTCAAGATGGTTCAATAACATCCAAATGACCTGAGAAAACCAATGAAAGGTTTCCTTTTGTGCCAAAGTTCATAAGGAGTCTTACAATGTGTCTTAACTACTAAAACTTTGTTCTGCACATAGCAGGCAGTGTTGACTGCCTCTGCCCAGAAGGTGATGGGTAGCTTAGAGTCAGACAACATAGTTCTTGCAGCTTCAATCAGTGTCCTATTTCTCCTCTCAATAACACCATTTTGCTAACGAGTCCTGGGAGCACTGTATTGTCTTGTAATACCCTTTTCATCACAAAATGTATCAAGGATTTGGTTCTTGAATTTAGTTTCTTGATCACATCTTATGGTTTTGACCTTGTGATCAGATTGATTCTCAATCTTCAAGATGAAATTCTTCAGAATCTCAGGGGTCTCATACTTAGTTCTAAGAAAGAAGACCCAAGTGAATTTTGCAAAGTCATCTGTGATCACTAAACAGTAAGAGGTCCTTCCTAGACTCATTACACTGGTGGGGCCAAAGAAATCCATATGTAAACAGTGTAGGGGAGTAGTGATAGAGTTTCTTTCCTTTGGCTTATGAAATACCTTGTGTTGCTTCCCTTTCAGGCATGCAACACAATGGTCATCACTTCTAAATTTTTTCTTTGGCATTCCAATTACCAAATCATTCTTAATCAGTTTATTCATGTTTTTAAAGTTTACATGGCACATTATTTTATGCCAGAGGAAAGACTCATCACTATTTGCTTTAGACAAAAAGCATGAAACTTCTCATGAGGGAGATGTTTCTTGCAAATCCATCTTGTACATGTTCCCTTTCGTAAGGGCTCTGAACAAGATATGCTCAAGAGGAATGACCACCCCGGGCTTTAAGAACAATGCACTCATGCTTAGTATAGAGCATGTTATGACTCTGATCATAAAATTAAGATACACTCAGAAGATTGTATCAAAGCTCCTTGACAAAGTTTACTTTCTCAATATTGAACTTGCCATTTGTAACCTTGCCCCTTCTAGTAATGTAACCACCAGCATCTCCTCTAAAAGCAACTGGTCCTCCATCAATCTTTTCAAAATTTTGGAGTAGTAACCTATTGCCTGTCATATGCCTGGAACAGCCACTATCAATGAATCAATCTTTTCAAACTTTTGGAGTAGTGACCTATTGCCTATCATGTGCCTGGAACAGCCACTATCAATGATCCATACATATCATTTTGTCTTTAGCTGTTCCTGCATAAAATAGATGATTAGTTACATTTGAAAATCCAAGCCTTATTTGTCTTGGTTCTGTAACCTTTCGTGTTTTTGTTAAATTAAAAAGTTAACGTTGTTATGTTCTTGTAATGACTACTTATGCTATTTATGAAACTTTGTGGGGTATTCATGCTTGATTCCTTATTTAATTTAAAGTTTCTAAATTAATTAAATAATAATAATATTAATAATGATAATATTTATAATAACAATAATTACAATAATAATTATAATAATAAAATAACAATAATAATAACTATAAGTTATAAAAGTTAACAAGTTAAGAGTTAATGTTAAACTTAAGATTAAGTGGGTGTTTTGTCATTTTATAAACTTTAAATAGAAGTTTTAGGCATAAAATAATAAAAAACAAAATTTCAAGGACTAAATTGCAAAATTTCAGAACCCCAATCTTCCCAATCCCCGTATTTCCGGCGGCCTCTCCAGCCACCTCCAGTGAGCTCCGGCGAGCCCCATAAACCACGAAAACACTCGAAATTTATACCCAAACCTACCCAAATCGTTTCGTATACATGTTTTGAACTTAAATGAACACCATAATTTTGTTTAAACACTGGTTACAAACTCCAATCGGATGCATAACCGAAGCCTTTAATTGTATAGCCGTTCGAACCATAATCACTAATAATAACCCAATTAGTTAAACCTAAACAATCTTTCAACTATCCCTAATCTATCTACACTTCCAATTCCACTTAAAAAACAATCGAGCACCAAAAATCAACCCTCGAACATGTCGCGATCTGTAGCTAGTCGAACCCAACTCTCTCTACAATCTCACCCTTAATTAGCAGGGAGTTTTCGTTCATTGGGGTCTATAGAAGCTACTTGTGCAACGAATTGGATAATCATCACTCCTTGCATGTCGACAAAATCAAACTTGTCGCGGTCTATTCATCGTGTGTTCTGATCATCATCTTTAATAAAAACAGGTAATTGAATCCACCTAAACATTCGATTTTACATGGGAAACAAAAGCCTCATGATAATCAATATTAACAATAATAAATTGACCTTCATATGGTTTGGGGGTTTCTTTATAAGTGTGCTTTTAAAATTTAAAAACCATTTCCTAGCATGACTGCGGCCTTTGGTTCAGTGGTAACTTACCTGCCCTCTCAAACAGGAGGTCCTCGGTTTGAATCCGGGGAACCTCATATTTTTTTAAGGCTTTGGGCCTTCAGAACTAATTCTAATTTTTTTTAACAATTATAAAAAGCCATTTTATAAAAGCTATTTATTTTAAACACTTTTAATTATTTTCTTAATATATATATATATATATATATATATATACATATACTTTTATACTTTTATTCTTAAAAAATAAAGAAAATGAAAGGATATAAATAGTTTATTTGTATAAAAACTAGACTTTAAATATTACATTATTCTACAAATATTATTATTTCAAACATGTATTTAAATTATTGCTTAAATTGTGTTTATTAAAATTTATATAATCCTTATATGTATACAAATTGCTATAAATGTTATATTTTTATATATACAACTTTATATAAAATGTTATATATTTTCTTTGATTCCAATAAATATAATTAGTTACATTTTGTTAAACATAATTATTTGACAAGCCCAAACACCATATTGAAACCCTAGTCCTCGTAAAGCTTATTATTAGACGTTAAATTCTTGTGTGTGTGTGTGTGTGTGTGTATATATATATATATATATATGTGTGTGTGTGTGTGTGTGTGTGTGTGTGTAGATACCTTGTGAAGGATTACATTGGAATGACATTTATTATTCTTAATAATCATCATTTATATACTTATTGGTCATGTGAGTTTTATTGTCCCCTTTTTATATTATTTCACACCATTTTGGGCTGAAACATGTTAAACTTATTAACTTACACTTGTAAACGTTTTATACTTGTGATGCACTTGCAATTTGTACTTATATTTTGACATCTTTATTTGTGTTATTGTAAATTTTATATGAGATACATTATATGTTGACAATCATTGACTATTGCTAGCTTGGCGACATCATAGATCTATGGGTCTGACAAGCCTATTTGGTGCTAAAGCCAATGTATTGCCAGCTCCTGATGACGTATAACTTGTTTATCATGGGAACCAAATACACTGTTGGGACCGATAGCGTACTGGGTACAAACTGATTCAACGTGAAACCAAATCAAATAGTGCGGAATCCTATTTGATTGGTGATCCAATCAGGGAAAACGTTAATCCGATCAATCCTA
>BJCM01202761.1:0-12720 GCA_018326385.1 Flaveria bidentis | reverse complement strand
CAAATGTTTGAAAAGAACAAATAAACAATGTTTTTAAAACCGGACCGGAAAGTGAACCGGACGCCTTACCGGTCCGATGGTTGGGCTGGTTCAACCGGTCGGACCGTATATAAGAACTGGATAAAATTATAAGTAATTTTTATAAATATATGTAAAAATTACAAAAAAATAATTTTTTTTATAAAAAACTCGGTTCAACCGGTCTGATTCCCAATCCAACCGCCGGTTCAACCGGTCCGACCACTGCTTCAACACTAAAACGGTTTTAAACACCGAACCAGACCGAATCGGAGTTTGGTTCCCGGTCCAACCGGTCGGACCGGCCGGTCCGGTCCGGTTTTCAAAACCATGCAAATAAATGTTTTGGGTTAACAAATCAATGAGCAACAAAGAAGGGAAAAGCGTGAAAGTACAACAATAGCCTTTGGACCATTTTTCGTTGGCCCAAAAAGAAGAAAGAAGAAAGAAGAAAAGAAAAAAAGGGTGTAGAACTTGGACCATTTTTTTGGGCCGAACAGTAAAAATAGCACTTGGGCCTTTGATGTTTGGTATGTTTATCTTTCTTGTTTTTAGGAGTTTGAGTTAATTTGAGTCGTGTTTAATCTAGTATAAAAAAAGGTTAGGTTATTTATTGTATTTTGGTGGTTTTTTTCGGTATTGATTAATAGAAAAGAATTGAGAGTGAGTTGTTGTCAAACATAATATGTGCTACTAATTTATATCATTCTACTAATAACATCTATCAAACTTTAAATTCTTTATGCACAAGTTATTATGTATAATGCACTTCTGTTTTTGTCTTTTAGTATCATTTTTTACATCACGTCCCTTCGCTTTCGTAAACTTATCTTTTATTTTTTTTTTTCTTTTAACTATTTCGGACTTACATCCTTTACAATTTAAGTAACTTATTTTCTTTTTTTAAATCAATTATACATTTATGCCACTTAACTGTAATAAAATTATCACATAACGAATTTTGGTTTAATATTTTCATGTAAAAAGATGTTTTTAATGTTCGTTTTTATACAATGTTTCAATGTTTAAATAGGTCCTGTTACAAAAACCGAACACTTATGTCGTTCTTTCCCACCACAACATGCATTCCCATCGCAATGCGTAGGGTATAAACAAAAGTTAAGACTACTTTGTATTCATATTAGACCAGGTTTGGAATTAGGTTTTGAGAAGATTACGATTGGTTTGAAAACAAGTTTTTAAGTGTTTCGGTTTAGGTTTGACCTTGTTCAACCTGTTTCAACCTACAAGGTGACAAATCAATTTGAACTTTACGATTCAGGTCGCTGCCTAACCAGTTCTTGTCATATCAATTTCACTTCGGGTTCAAAACTGGTTCGATTCGGAAACGGTTTTGTATGCACCTCTACATACACCAATTTAGGCACGTGGTCTAGTTGCACCTCTACATCCATGTGAAGTGAAGCATAAAGAAAAAATGATTTTGGGAAAAAGAAAAAAAATCTATCGTGAAGGTTCATGAACTATGTAACATATGCACTTAGACAAAGCTATTTATTTATGTTATCATAAAATCTTTAGTGTCTTGCATTATTATTTACACAAACATCTTATTTGACCTTAACCTAATCACAAAAGTCACATAAACATATTTTAATCATAGGACCCACTATATACTCTAAAATATTCAAATTACAAAAATATTGTTGGCCAAAATTACACATGTCACATATAGCAAAAATCTTCACTTGCCAGCGCCTTGAAGGCAACTCTCTCTTTGAATGCAGGGGTACCCTACACACTTGTTCATTTGCCCACGTGTCTCCTCCCCAAATTCAATTATTTAAAGATTTTTACAAAAATCAAATCTTTATTAAATTCCCACAAAACCCTTTATATATCACTCAATTTTGAACTCAAATTTCTCAACTTTCCTCATCTTTTTCATCATCATCAAGTAACTGTCACTGATTCTTTGACTTTAATCTTTATAAGTTATAGTCTACTTCTGTATGTGCTTTGTGAATCTTTATAAAAGTCAAATCTTTGTTGATATGTTTCTTGTTGTTTGGATAGAATGGAGGAGAAATATGAGCCGTTGAAGGAGCTTGGCTCCGGGAACTTTGGAGTTGCTAGGTTGGTTAGAGATAAGAAGACGAAGGAGTTGCTCGCGGTTAAGTACATCGAAAGAGGATCAAAGGTATATATAATTCGGTTTATCGAGTCAGTTTGGTGAATCATTTTAGTGTTCATATGGATGTGTGTGTAGTGTTTGGAACTTTGAACAGTAGGACTGGTAAAAAAAGATGGGTCGGGTTGTGTAATGGGTCGAAACAGATAATGAGTAAAATGGGTTCGGGTTGAAATGACAAGTTTTGAAAAGTATGACATTGTTTATGTTCATATTTGAATATGATTTGTTTGTTTGTAGTGATAATAACAGGCATGTGAGTAATTAACTTTAAAATATGCCACAACATAATGTCCATGGGATATACAGGATATACAGAAAAAGAAAGTGCTGAAAATTTCATGATATAATGATAGGGCATGACTTAGATTGTTTAGAGATTAATCTTGTAGTTAGCTTGTACATTCTCGTATAAATCTTAGAGGTGTCAATTTTGGCTATTTTGCTTAACTGTTTACTGGGTTAGTGGGTTTTATTTGATATTAAATGGGTCACACAAAAGTTTAGCTAAATGGGAAAAGGTCAAGTGGGTTTGAGGCCACCTGTAATATAAATTATATTTTAAATTGCTTACAATCTTTTAAAAGTTTTTATTCATAATTTAAGTTACTATTGTAAGAATATTGTTTTCTAATCATTAATTAACACGTTAGCTTGATAAAAAAATCAGAGAATATAAACAAAAATAGGATGTGTTTCCCAGGTTAGTTAAATTGACTTGTTTCAACACGCCCATGTTTTGACCTGTTACCCCTAACTTTCCGGCGCGTTCATCTTATCACCTCTGTAGTAAATCCATTATCTTAAAAATTACATATTCGACCTTGTTTTACTAATCTTGATCTTATGCTATCATAGGACTTCTTTTTATATACAACCTCCAAGAGCTTTTTATTCAAATTTTAAGTTCTCAATGTAACAATATTGCTTTTTCATCATTATTAACACATTACTTTTGTTAAAAATAAAAGAATATGGACAAAATGTTTGCAGGTTTAACCTAAATTGACATGTTTCCCCTGAGATTTGTTTCAACCCGACTTTGTTTTGACCTATCACCCAAATCTTTTGGCCTGTTTGTCTTACCACCTTCTTAAATGATGTATTTGACATTTTGACCTGTTCATATGTGTACAACCTCTTAAAGCTTTTTATTATTGATTTAAGTTCTGATTGTAATAATATTGTTTTTAATTATATTAATTAACATCTTAGTTTTGTTAAAAACTCAAAGAATATGAACATAAGTGTTAGCAGGTAGATTCACATGTGACATGTTTCGATATAAGTTAAATGACTTGTTTCAACCCGACCATGTTTTGACCTATTACTTAAACCTACTCGGCTCGCCCATCTCACCACCTCTTCAGTATAATCCATTGTCTTAAAAATGATATATATGGCCTTGTGTGACCAATCTTGATCTCATGCTATCAAAGAACTTCTTTTTATACTGATTTCGAAATATAACCTTGTGTTCATGTTTCAGATTGATGAAAATGTCAAAAGGGAAATCATCAATCACAGATCACTTAGGCACCCAAACATCATCAGGTTCAAGGAGGTAATCCTGAGCTTCTACACACAATTTTTCGCTAGTTTCTTATGACAAAACAACCATATTGACAAGCAGTTTGCGAGAAGATAACATAAATATGAATAAAGGTTCAATCTTTATACAAACTAAGGCTTACCAAGGGTCTAATGCCTTAAAAGTTCCCATTTTGTTCACACAAGTTCGCTCTTATCTGTCCTTCATCGTATGCAGGACCGTAGTTTATGTAACATAATCGTGTGCAGGTTCTGTTAACTCCAACACATCTGGCTATAGTGATGGAATATGCAGCTGGTGGTGAACTCTTTGTCAAGATTTGCAGTGCTGGCAGATTCAGTGAAGATGAGGTTCATACAATCATACGCGCTATAACATTCTCTATTGTACGAATGGAACCCGAAAAACTAACACTTGGAAATGATATCTTTGAAAACAGGCTCGGTTTTTCTTCCAACAGCTTATATCTGGAGTCAGCTACTGTCATTCAATGGTAAAGATTGTATCTTTATTGTTTCTTTATCATGCTTAATTAGTTTTAGTGATTTTATTTTATTTGGTATCATTTCTGTTTCATAATCTTTGTTTCTTTTGAACTTTAGGAAATTTGTCACAGAGATTTGAAGCTTGAGAACACTCTCTTAGATGGAAGTCGAACCCCTCGTCTCAAGATTTGTGATTTTGGTTATTCAAAGGTTAATAATTATACATTTTTGGGACATTTTTTTCTTTTGATGTGGAGTTTTTTCTTATCATGCATCTTGGTCATATTTTCAGTCTGGCTTGCTGCACTCTCAACCGAAATCGAAAGTGGGAACACCAGCATACATTGCCCCTGAGGTTATATCTCGTAAAGAATATGATGGCAAGGTACATATATTGCATCTTCTGATAGTTTCTTTCTAGCAAAATAAAGGTGAGTCACACAATTTGGATAACGGGTCAAAATGGTTGTTTTATTAATGTCAGATAATTACTCTTGTCAGATATCATCACAAAAGTTATGTAGTTCACTAACCATTTGAATTTGTGCACTAGAAATACACTTTTAGCGACTTTCAACATGTTTGACCCATTCCCTTTATAAGCTAACCTTTTGTTTTATTTGACCCGAAACAACCAGTTTATAAGTAAATGGGTTGAATTGCCACATATACAACATACCGTAGTTTTTTTATTTGATTTTCTGTTTTGTGTTAGATTGCAGATGTTTGGTCCTGTGGGGTGACTCTTTACGTTATGCTTGTAGGAGCTTACCCTTTTGAGGATCCCAGAGACCCTCGAAATTTCCGTAAGACAATCGAGGTAATATATGTTGAAAAACTGTTCATATTGTACTACATCTATTCCTAGAAGAATAGAGATACATGTTGACTTTATGGTCAAAAGTCAAAACGTGCAGTTTCACAATTTGAAATTGATATGGATTTGGCAACATTATAAGTACAGCTTTACATAATATGTATTATCTGGTTCCAAATTAACTAGAGCATCAGAAAATTCACCAAACTTGAAGAACTTTAGAAGATTATAAGTTGAAAATTAGTTTCTTTGACTTAAAACAGTTAAAAGAGTGTCATGTTTCGATTATAACATTGATTTGTTGTTATTATATGCAGAGAATCATGAGTGTTCAGTACTCGATACCTGATTATGTGCGTGTTTCCAAAGAGTGTAGACACCTCCTTTCTCGTATCTTTGTCGCCAACCCGTCAAAGGTACCATTTCTTTCTAAAACATTTTATGTGAAAAAATAACACGAAACTAATGTTTTTTTTGTCTAAAATATAAAACATTTTATTGAAAAAACAACACAAAACTAAAGTTTTTTATCTGAAATATAAAACATTTTATGCTAAAAAATAACACGAAACTAAAGTTTTTGAATCTTTTATACAGAGGATTACCATAGCAGAAATCAAGAAACATCCTTGGTTAAAAAAAAACATGCCGAAGGAGCTCGTGGAAGGCGAGAGAACGAATTATGTGAACACAAGCAGTGATCAATCACTTCAAAGTATCGAAGAGATCAATCGGATCATACAAGAGGCTAAAACCCCCGGTGAAGGGTCCACCAAGATTGGAAAAACGGTCATGGGTGATGGGTCAATCGATCCAGATGATGATGAGATCGATATAGATGATGAGATTGAGTTCAGTGGAGATTATGAGGGCCATGTTTAAGGATTTATTTACAGCTACTATGATATGTATGTTTAAAGGAGTGTTAAGGGGGGGTTGTTCATGGGATGGTTGTTTTTTATGATGCAACAAGTTTGTGTTGCATTTAGTGTAAGATACTCATTTGTAATGATATGTAATTTGATACATAAGTTTTGACTTTGAAATGTGTGATGATATATAAATTATAGTATGCAAGTTTTTCTATATAAATCGTATTAAATTAGATCAAATGAACGTGACAATATTATAAATAACAACTCATTTAAATAGTTTCATTCTTTATAAAGAGACCACAAAAGTTTTGCATATTGAGCAAATATCTTTTTACATAGTTATCATATAGTCCCTCAACTTTTATTAAACGTGTAATATACATCATCAATTTATTATTATTTCAAAATTGAGCACAAAACTTTTGTATTTTGAAGTTTGGCCACACAATTTTTTGCCACCTCGACTTTAATTAAACTTACAATGTTAAGATGTTTAAACCACTGTTATCATATGTTTCATGACATTTAAATGGCTTTAATCACCCATATCATACGTTTCAATAGGACCCTTAATCGAAACACAATTTTACAAGTTATCAAAACCACGAGTGAATTGTCGTTTTCCTATTTATGATTTGGTCATATTTGTTATTTTCATCCAAAAATGTTTTTCCTTACATTTGCCTCCCCAAGGTTTGAAATAATTGACATTTTCATCCAAAAATATGAAATCCGTGGTAACATTTTTTATTAGCAACACGTAAACATAAATTAGGATTTCATTTTATATAAAAATTTACGCAAGTACTATTTTAACTATGAATATTTAACATTCTAAAACAATAGAACTAATATTTTTGAATGAAAATGATAACGTTTTCCAAACCTTGAGGAGCCAAATGCAAAAAAAAAAAAATTTTAAATGACAATAACAAATGTGACCAAACCACATGAAAGAAAACGATAATTCATTCTCAAAACCACATTATCACCCGCTGTAATATTATTGTGCATGTTTACGTCCACTAGTTTATACAATTAAGTAATCCTTCTAAAAGTCCAGAGTTACGTCATCATTTGTTACGTATGTAGAGAGTAGTAGAAGACCGATTCAACCTCTTTATCGTTCACAAATGATCCTTAGTTTAACTTGTTCAGATGAGATATTCATGACATGTAAATAAATGGGAGGTCATGAGTTCAAGTCTCATTTTGAGCAAAATGCTCAGAGTTGAGCCAAGAGGTTTTCTCAGCAATGAGTTTTCTCTTGTGAGGGTTCGGGGTGCGGTATCGGCTGGAAAACGAATAGATGGACCCAATTAAAATAACACTTATCATCTGAAGCAGGGTCGTATATTTGCAGTTTAAAAAACCCCTATATCGATCAAAAAGATTAAAATATTAGTTTATGATTTATTTAGTTAAAGTCAACACATCGGATTAAGTAAAATTAGTTGAAGTTAACGCGTTGGATTGAATAATTATTTCCACTAAATGCATTTAAGAATACAATTAATCCTAACGTAATGATGAGCTAGAGGTAACTTAATATGTAATTATTTAAATTAAATCAATATATATAATACTTTATTATGATCTTTGTAATATTAATCTCATCTGTCGCATGGGAATGTAGATCAATTAAGTAATGCTAAAATGTTAATTATGCTAGAAAAACATAAAATATTCAAGGTTATATCATTATTGATACATAAAAATCTTAAATTATAATTTAAATGTTTGATTTTAAGTATGTTTGTTCGTATTAAATCTTATTAAAAGCATGTTAGACGATAAAATTTCGTTAAAGGTTTTTAAAAAAATGAAATTAAATTTCTATAAAGCAATTACAGATGTTTTGTGTGACTGGAGTCGCCATCCCTTGTCACCAGGAACTTAGCCTCCGAACCCTTGTCGTTTAGCGGACTTCGCTCTTTTGAAGGACCAATGTATCTTAGTATAAAAAGAAAATAGTCTTAATCGAATATGCAATTTGTATCTTTTAACTTGTGTAAATGTATTTAATTTCTTAACTTGGTATTAAAAAACTTAAAATTAAAATGACTCGTATGACACTAAAATCACCAACAAATATGCTTTAATACAATCTTATATGAAATATTTTGTATTTTATGAGAAATAATAAATATAATATGTATAAAGTGGGATAACAAATTCGAGCTCCTCCTTGTAGATTATTAGTCATAAATCAAACAAATATATGTAACTTCACAAAGTTAACAAAAGAGTTGCGTTATGTTGGTAGGTGGAAGTGTGAATGATGAATATTAAAAGGATCAATTTGACAATTTGTCAAGGTAGTACCACGTTAGTCGTTGACCTAGAAATTCCCACACTACTACAAAGTCCAAATAGCATCACTCTATAAATAAAAACTTTCAAATAGAATGATAACAAGTTGTAAAAAAACAAGTACATTTAAAATTTTACACTATTAGAATGAAAAAGTGTTGGAGATTAGTTGTAGTTTTGATGCTTATGATGTTATTGGCAATGGCTAGTGCGGCACCGAGTGCAAGCTGGTGCAAGAAAGAGAGGAGACTTGCTGTGAACGCGTGCAAAAGTGTGTTGTATGGTCGGCCTCCATCACCATTATGTTGTCAACGAATTCGAGTTAGCCATATTAAGTGTATATGTTCAGTCATCACCCCTAAGTTGGCAGCTCTTATTAATGTTAGACGTTTCATTAAACTTATTGAAGGTTGCGGACGTAAACTCCCTCATAACTTCAAATGTGGAAGTAAGATCTCTATATTATCTATATATCACATGTTTTGATACTATATATCATATTGAATTGGAGTTGTATACTTCATCTTTATGTTATAATGTATGCATTTGAAACAATGTTTAACGTTTTATTTTGAGTTGTGTAGGTCTCACCATACCCTAAAAATAGAAAATATTATTGATCAGAGGACTCGAGAGGGGATCATATGAAGTTTCATGATCTTATAGTGAAGTTGAATGTGTGTTCGTCATGTGAAAGTGTTTTAGTAATTTGATCTAGTATTATGTTGGAATAATACGTTCTTTGCTCATTTATGTTGTTATGCTTTGTTTTTTTAAATTGTATGTTGTGTTCGTTTTCGTTTGTTGCTAATTTTTTATGATTTAATTGTAAGACGACATTGATGATGAGTAAGAGTAAAGAAGAATTAAAATGTTTACAAGTCAAAACACCCCGAGTCACTTAACGAATATGAATCGACAACTAAGTTGTCTAAGAGGAAGTATCAAATTTATGAACAGACTTTAAAATAAAAAAATTATCTTATATATTAAAAAAGTGACTTGATGAATAGTAAAAGAAGATTAAATAAACAACATTGAATCAAAAAATATACTTTTGAATATCATCATAAGCCATGGAAAAAGGAGGATCGATTTTCTATCTAAAACCTCCAACCAAAAACCACTAGTGACGCACACAAACACAATGAAGATTATTTTATATATGAGTAAATTATACGGATAGTTGTTTCGGTTTATACTTATTACAAGTTTAGTTTTCATTTATCAATTAACAGATGTGAGTCTGAACTATACAAATAATACATGCTAACTGTCCTGGTACTAACAAAGATAAAAAAAATTATATTAGTTTTTTAAAAAGATTAAAATAACTTATCTATCTTCTTTTTCACATTGTAGTACTCTACATTCAACACCCACCACAAATACCTATACGCTCAACCCACCATCATCACTGTTGGCCCTTGCATCCTCAACCCACCACCATAATCTCCTCTACCCTCAACCCACCACCACCGTCTTCACCTGCACCCTCAACTCACCACCACCATCGCCGCGTGCACTCTTAAGCCACCACCATCGTTGCCACGTGCACCCTCAACCCACCACCACCGTTGCCACCAACATCCTCAACCCACCACCAACGTCCCACAACACCCTCAATCCACCCCCACTCCTCGGGAACAAACTCTTAGATGCTCATGGCTAACATAAGCGTCGAATGGTTTGAGGTTTAAATGTTAAGGACACACATGGTACATAATAATATAATTGTACATGTATCACATATGAAAGTAATAAAGAAGGTGTGAGTTAATGAGTGTGAAGCAACAAATCTTTTTGTATAAGAGGTTGTTTGGTAGTTCTTTATTAGTCATTAAGAGTTTATATTTAATGGTTTATAGTCTCTTAAGTCTTAATAATTATAAGATAACCAATGGTTAACAGGTAAGACGTTACCTTTAACCATTTAAACTTAAAATTACATTATAACCATTTAAAGATTATGAATCATTAAAAAATAACATTTTAATAACCATTAAAATACCACTGTAAAATGGATTAAGCCTGTTTATAGCTTTATATCGGAGATGGATGGGCTTAATCTTTGTGGATCAATATGTGTTGGGCCTAAATTATTTGGGCCGGCCCAACCAGGGGTACGAGAAAGCTTGCTATTGCAAGACCCTTAAGAAACCACGGATTGTGCAACGCAAGGACCAATAAGATCGACATTTTGACTTCAAACTTTATAGCACGAATTGTTTTCTTGCCTGAGAAACTAATTACATGAAAAAAAAAATATGTTTTTTGGTTTATTGGGTTTTAAGCTTGTACACAATGTAGTAAAACTTGTATTTTATTTATTTATTTCTTGAACAACAATAAAAATTTTAAGAAATTTAACATTAACGTGATTTAATTGAAGAAATTTAACTATAATAATATTGATATAAAGATTCTAACCTATATATACGTAGAAGATGATGTCGGCTTTTAAACAATAAAAAATAAAACTTATTGTTATTTTTATGTTTTTATCTTAATATTACAATGTACACGAATTTTACAAGTCATACCATACCATAAAAATAATAATATGGTCGATCAAAAGAGGTCATCATACGGAGTGTTATAACCCATCTCATGGTGATGGACGTACGCATTGGAGAAAAGGATGATTATCGATGTTACTAATAGGTTCCTAAAGCGATCCCATTTGTTTGTCATGTTAGATCATTTTAGTAATTGATCTTTGTTATGTTATGTTATGGTACCTTGTTTTTTTGCTCTTTTATGCTTCTTTTGACAGGAAAATCAACGCAAGTGAAATAAAAATTCATTAGTTACTTCAATGTTTTTAATCCGTACACTTATCACAATTTTAGAGTTATTAAGTTTTATTTTTATGCTTCTCTCTTCTATTAAATATTATATTAACTACAAATGATATTTTTTTATTATTTATATATTACAAATATAAATCTTTTTAAAAATAGATCTTTCTACAAATGCAATTTGTAAGGAAATAAATTTTTTTTTCAAAATAAGATTTTTTTTTCAAAAAAACTATCAAACTTTTAAAAAACACAATATATTTTAAAAACCTGTGGCTTTTAAAAATAAAATTCTTATGAAACAAAAGTAATTAATTTTTCAAACTTATAGAAAATAAATTATTAAATATGACACTTTTTTATAAATTGTTTGTTTTGAAACAATTTGTTTAAAAACCAACTTTTTTTTGAAAAAAAAAATTAAAAATTAAAAAATTAAAATTAGTTTAAAAAATGATTTTGTTATTTTTATCACTCGTACGTAATATCAATCATATCCTATATTAAAATATCATTTTATAATTCATTAATTTTTATTAATAACTATTTAATTTTTTATTTATTCAACTCGTGTAATATACAGGATACTAACGTAGTAGGATATAAAACAATGTTTTCAGAACCGGATCGGACGTCGAACCGGACGCCTTACTGGTTTGGTGGTCGGACCGGTCGGACCAATTGGACCGGATTTAACTATATTTTAATTATATTTATATGTGTAGTTAAATATAAGTAATTTATATATGATATATATATATATTATAGTTATATATAAAATATAACTATATTTGTATATCAAACATACTAATTTATGGTTTAACACTACGTTTTTACCCATTAAAATAAAAAAATCAAAAACCGGTCCGGTTTCCCGGTTCGACCCCTCAAAAACGAATTGAAGCGAAACAGACTGGCCACCAGACCGATCCCGGTCGAACCGGCCGGTCCGATCCGGTCGCGAAAACAGTGATATAAAGCAGAGAAAAAACATGACTATCACTATTTAATTTGATGACAGTCAACGATTTGGATTAGTAGTGGTCAACAGCTAATTAACAAATATTACTCGTGAAATCCACAGCACTTATGTTAAAACTTAAAACACGGGATGATACATACATTTTGTTCATACACGAAATCTAAATGACATTTTCCTTCATAATCTTGTGTTTAAACAATTACACACATAAAATATGGGTGAACTTGAATAAAAACCACAAAATATTTATAAAATCATTTTGTTTACTACTAGATATATTATTTGTTCAATCATTAGAATCATAGTGTATTTACGTTAAAGGTATTTATTAGTCAAATACATTAATAATGAAATTTATTGGTAAAAATAAAAATAGTTTCTAGATGTTTACAGGTGAGATATGAAGTACATATAGTAAATTGTTTCTTTATTTATATGGATTTTAAATTGTTTATGTGTAATGAGCCAATTAATTATATTTAAAAGTTTAATCTAATTCATATTTGGATAAAATCAGTTAAACAAAAAAATTTATAAAACTTCGAAACTGTTAACAAGCTAATAAGTTTGTTAGTAAATTTATAAGTTCAATTAATATTAGTTTTTCAAAATTTTCATTCTTGTTGATAAAAGTCATTCTTACATTAAAAAGAGTCCTAGAGCCATTTTAGTAAGTTTTCGTTGAGATTTTCAACACTTCATTATATAACAGAAACAACCTAGAG
>BJCM01202758.1:0-24961 GCA_018326385.1 Flaveria bidentis | reverse complement strand
GTCACAAGTCAAAAGGCAATCTGCCTTTTGACTCTACAATTGATTTTGTTTGTGTCTAGTCAATTGTATCCAGCTGGCTTTCAAAGTATAGCCGGCTGTAGGATGTAGTATAAGTATCTCATGTTCTTGTATCTTTCTATTATGCTTTATAACACTTGTAATAGAACATAGAGAAAGCAATATACTGTATTCTTGAAAACCATACACTTGTGTTCTTTGTGTTCTGTCTCTTGCATTACTTGTGTTCTTAGTGTCTCATCTTGGTTAATCTAGTTTACTGTTTGATTAAAGCTTAGTTAATCTCCTCTTTGTGTTATTGTGTTGTAACTTACACCCTTCAATGATCCTGCAGAGTGCCTATGCATTCATATATCTATATGTATATATAAAGTTACACAAACAGTCCATTTTATTAATTAATGACATAAATAGTCCATGTAAGGTAAAAAGACGAAAATGCCCTTAGATTTAACTGAAAAGTTAACGTCTGTTAGTGTTAATACCTTAACTTGTTACAATTTGAAAACACAATACCCATACTTGTTACAAAAAACCCTTAGTACCCAAACCTGTTATTTTTAGTAAACCACAGGGACCATTTGCGTAATTAACTCTTTTTTTTATTTGATTATTAGTTTGTGTTGTTAGAATGATAATATACGTTGTTTGAGTTGATATTTAGTTTGTGTTGTTAGAATGATAATATACGTTGTTTGAGTTGATTTTTAGTTTGTGTTGTTAGAAAGATAATATAAGTTGTTTGAATTGTTTATTAGTTTATGTTGTTAGAATGATAATATAAGTTGTTTGAGTTGATTAAAAATACAAGATGACTGTAACTATTTTTTGTTTTGTTTGAAGATTATGTCATCAAATGTAGCAGGAGCGCATGGTGGTGATGGCGGAGGTCGGGACCCGCATGGACATGGTTATACACTCCCTTCGAGTTGCCAATCGTGTAAGTTACTATTAATTTTCAATACAAATCTTTTCATCGAATATATATCTTAAATGTTGCTAATTTTTTAATTTTATACATCAATTTAGCGTCAAGTAAGAAAAAGCGTTCAAAAGGAAGAAACTTAAACCTATTTGAGAAATTAACAGCAAACAACAGCCAACCATTACCCATTCAATTTTATCACACGGGTAAACAATATTAAACCATCGGAGAAAACAATAAACTATTTGTTAGGGCTTTATCAAATCACGTTTCCACGGTTCCTTTTCATTATCCCACATAGGATAAAGTTCCAGATACTTTTAAGATATCATTATTTAATTTTTTTGAGGTGAGTGTTTTATGTAGTGTTTTATTTGTATTTTGACTATCATACGTTTTATATATTTATTTAATTGCTTTCTTTTATAGGAATACTTTGACCTAGAGGCTCATCGCGTTTTTAATCACTGGCAGGAAATTCAGCTTGGAATCCACATGGACTGCCAACGAGCTTTTAAAGACAGAAGACATGACATGAAGAAACATTTTTTGAATGAAGGAGGTTATGATGATATAGAGCGGGCTATGAGTCATCCCCCGAATGGCCAGAGTCAAGAAGAATGGGAAAAGGTAGTTGAGTTGTTCACAAGTGAACAACATAAACGCCTTCACAAAAAGGATCAGACAATAGAGCTAAACAACTCTATCCAAGTTTGCATGGGAGTCGTTCCTATGCCTAGAGGCGATATCTTCAAATAAGAAAACATGTATTTTCCAAATATGTATTATTAGTTTTTTTCAAAAATCATAAATATTATTTTTAATGTTTAAAGGAGCAACAAACCGGGACCCCGAGCCACATTGAGACATGGAGGAGAGCACATTACAAGGAAAGGTTTGGATGGGTCAATCCGAGGGCAGAAGATGATTGGGTAAGTTTAAAACTTTTGTTTTTATGATTTGTTAAATATGTTGTTATCATGTTTTTGTATGTTAGTAGTTTAATTGGATTTAATATATTGTTAGTATATTGTTTTTAATATGTTGTTTACGTTAAATTGGTCAAAATCACCTAAACATACGCCACTAGATTTTTTATTTTGATATGTTGTTACTATATTAGTTTGTGCTTTTAGTTAAAGGGATCAAAATTACCTGAATAACTCACGTCAATTAAGTTAAAATGAATATTATATTTATTGGTAGTATTGTTGGTTTAGATGTTAAAATTTGGGAATTATTATCTTATATTTACTTATATTAAACAGGTTGGTTTTTTCCATTTTACAACAGTTATGCCAGTGAAATTTCATAAAAATATTAATATTTTTTTATTTTGTTCTTTAAAAATGCAAAAAAAAAATTTAAGAATCAATATGCCCAAATGCAAGTGGAGGCAGGCGAGTCACCTATAAACGAGATAGAATGTTTGGAGCTCGCCTTAGGACAAAGGCGTGGTCATACGGGAGGTATTGGCCGAAAAATAAAAAATGTCTCTCGTTATGAGCCATCAAGTGGGTCGTCATCAAATCAGAATGAAGAAATGGAAGCCATAAGGCAACAAATGAGTGAAATGAAAGAAAGAATGGATGAATTTGAGAGAAGAAAATCAAATCCCGATAATAATAAAGATGACGGAAATTAGATAGTTAATTTGTTTGGTTTGTAAAAAATTAAAATGTTAACTTGAATCATATTAATATTCGTAATATATTGTACAAATTTGTATTAAAACCTGTAATATTGGGAGAATAATAGGAAAATATTAATAAAATATTAATTTTTAAATTAAAACAAAGGGGTCTATGGCAATGACATGTCGTCGCCATAGGGTTGCCGAAACTTTTTTAAAATAAATTATTTTATTTTTATATATAATAATATATTGTCTGCTAGACCGTCGTCGCCATAGACCTTTTCAAAAAAAATTCATTTAATTAATTAAATGCCATAATATATGGCGACAAATCTATGTCGACGACAAGTCGTCGCCATAGACCTCTGTAGCGACAGATGTTGTGGCGACGACAAAAAATGACCTATGGCGACGGGCTTGTGGCTACTAAGGCCATGGCGACGACATGTCGTCGCCCTAGCCTATGGCGACGACAAATGGGGTCTATGTGACGACTTTTGTCGTCGCCATAGGGTCAAATTCTTGTAGTGGATGTTTGGTTTGTATGTCAAAATCAAATGATTATTTAACGATAATTATTTTTATTATAACTTAATAGGAATTAAAATTGTAATTAAATCTTGTTGTTAAACTGATAAGATAATTGGTTGGTAAATTTTTTAAACTGAATTAACATGTTAATTTTAAACATTTCATTAGATTGTTGAGCATTTTATTAATAAAAAAAGAAAAATGAATTTTAATAAATATGAGAAAATTTTCAAATTCTAATTATTCTTTCTGGTGATAATCAAAACATAATCTTTAATAGAAATTTTTTAAATTACAATTTCAAGAAATTGTGTGAACTAGCCGGGGTCTTATACTATATTATATTACATACGAGGAGTAAAAAAAGATAAATTTACAAATTATTAAAAAAACTAAGAGTTTAAGTAATTATAAGTCGGTATATGGTACAATATTTTAAAGTTAATTGTGAGATTAATTTTAATAATTATCATCAATAACCTTTCACATTAATAGTTATATTAACAAACATCGTGAATTTTATAAATAATAACTTTTACATATGTTATTTTTTTAAACGACTCTAGCCATAACTTTATATACTTTAATATAACTTTAAAAAAGTTACATCACAAAAGCGATAATTTTATTATATTTTATTTAGAAATGACATTACAAAAGTTTATAATTAACATTTTATGTGATACGTATCATTACATCATTATACATTTTAACTGTGTCTATGTTAGCATGTCATGTTTCCTGGTACATTACATGATCACCATCTAATTTCTTATAATGTATTGAAAGCAACCTTTATTACAAAGTGCAAATGTATTATAGGTTAAAATAAAAACATACAAGATTGATGACTTGTATAACCAAATAAGTATTACTGCTAACATGATAACTTACGTGAAGTATTACATAGACGAAGACAGTATGAGTTACTCCTTAACCTACGACTCCATAACCATCACTTAACTTCTCGTAAGTGTAAACATTTATTTCGTATTTATATATCATTCACAAGAGTATTATGTATTATATTTGCAACCAGTTTTTCTATTACTTAAAGTCTGGCTACATCAAGTCTTCACCAGACCCCATCAATAGTTGTGCTATGGATGAGAACTATTAGGTTTGGTTATGATTATAGTAATACTAATATATTATTTACAACACATTTGCTTGAAAGGCACCCTTTAAACGACTTAAAGTTGCTTTACCCTTCCATCTTGATTGTAGCAAAAGATTTCTCCATTAAAAGAAAGCCTTTTGATTTGTCAAGTTTGAGTGTTTTCTTTTGAGTCTCGATATCTTGATCTACTTGTTCTTGATATGGACTGTACTTTGTTAGTGGTTGGTACTCAATTCTTCCATCATATATTTTATACATAACCAAATATACTGACATTGAAAAAATTATTACCCATATTAGATACCAGCTGAACTGAATATGCACTAAGAATTTATTATATGCTAGATATAACAAACTATGTGAACTATTACATAAACGGAGACAAAATAAGTTATATGTATCCTAACTTGCGACATAACCATTACTTTTCCGTATATTTAAACATTTATTTATTATGTATATTTCACTTCATGCACTATTATTTTATTTATAACACATTACTTGAAAGGCAATCCTTTGAAATACTTGAAATTGTTTTACCCTTCCATGTTGATTGTAGCAAAAGATTTCTCCACTAAAGGAAACCCTTTTGATTCATCAAGTTTGAGTGTTATCTTTTAAGCCTCGATATCTTGATGTGATTGTTCTTGATATGGATCGTACTTTGTTAGTGGTTGGTACTCAATTCTTCCTTCGTATATTTTATGCATTGCTAAGTATAGTGACATTGTGAAAATTGTCACCCATATTAAGTACCAGCTGAACTGAATATGCACTAATGATTTAGCACGTTCCAAAGCTTTATTCCCATGACACTTAACTGTCTGGTGACCTTCATCCGAGTACACGAAGCAACCTTTAGGAATCAAACTTGGTGTCCAAAGCATAACACCCGTGACGATAAACCATAGACCTTGAAAGAATATGCTAATAGACCGTATGAAGCTAACTATGAAGCTACTTTTGTAACCAATGCCCATAAGTGTAGTGATGAGAGAAATAAAAATGAGTACTTGTAAAAGCATGTGATATTGCCCTTCAACACCCGTTTGATCACCCGAGTGAAGGTGGAAGATGAGAAGTTCTTGCCCAAATGCGATACTTGCAAGTAACTGAGTCAACTCATACCGGCCTTTAGGTATAAACTTGTCTAGTATAATTGCAAAAGTGGCGTAGACCAAAAAGGACATGGCAATGAACGCGTGGTCAAAGTTACGAAGATGATTAGATGGAATGGTGCCATCCGTGTCAAACGGGTGATGGCGCGCTGGCCCGATAAATAGCTCACCAGATATGAATAAGGAGCAACCACCCATGATAAAGAAAAGTTCCAAATACCTTGTTTTGGTAGAGGGAAACCATAGCAAAGAATGGAAGGTTTTGGGATTTTGAACATGAAGTTTAATAAGGTTAATAAGGTGCCATAGACCAATTAAAAGAATACCAAATCCAGGTACAACATGTCCCATCAAAGAGCTCATGTGTTTAGATTGTGTGTTTCAGATGTAGTGCGTGTGAGATGGATGGTAAGAGGTATCAAAAGAATTGAAAAGAATCTTAAAGATGAATGTGAGAGATAAAAGGGTTTTATATAGGCGTGCTAAAAGAGTCGTCTTCATAAGTTGGTGGGTCAAATTGGACATAGAACACGACCTTTCAACCTCAATTTTTTCACTTATAATATTTACACATATAAATTCAATCATATTAAAAATTTCAACAAAAATACGGATGTATTTAAAACATTACATTTTCAGTATAGAATTTTATGGCGATTTCTCCTTTTAGTTTTGAATTTTGACATAGAATACCAATCAATGTAGTTAATAACATGAAATATATTAAAAAATTACATTAAATTGGTCAACAAGTGAACTCGTCATGATGGCACGACCACCACCCGTTTAGGTAAACGGGGTCACACATTCAACCTTGAACCTTAATTCGTTTATAATAAACATAAATCCTTAGATTTCATGTTATATTCGTGTCGTGTCATTAATTCACACTCTTAGATTTTAAAATGGATGGGTTGAAGAACTAAAGGCTTTCATAAGATTATAGTGTCGTCTTTCTCATCCCTCACATTTTTCTATGGTCTCTTGTTATCCCAGAACCTACTTTCAACTACAATGAATGCTCATCTTTTACATATATCTCGTCTCATAACTTATTTTAAATAAAAAATGTAAAAAATGTTAATAAAATATATGAAAACTACAATTAGAATAACATTATGTATACATAGAATTACCACATTGGTAACCAATGATGCATAAGGTACAAGTATGTATTGCTTAGATAATCTTAAGATTCTATATTAAATTAATAATGTTTCATTTTGAACTCTCAAAACTTACTTTTTAACACCCTCAAACATAATTATTAGTACAAGCGATCAATATTTTAGTATTTTTTCATTTTCTTTTCTTCTTAAAGTTTTTAAAATATGAAATTTAATAAAATCTAAATCTGTATATGTTTATTTAGATCAACGCTTTTTTAATCTATTTCGGAGTCCTTGTGATGTAAAATTTTTAATGGTAGCGTTAATTTGCATAAAATTCCAAATATTAACGCCTTAACCTAATGCACATGTTTGTGATTTTTTTATTTTTATATAAAGTTTCGAGTGTTATTGACGACTTTGAGATTTTGCTTTTATTTAGGTATATTATTAAAGCCCCTCAAGCCAACATTTCACCTTTAGTTTTTTGTTATGGCTTTAACCATCCCCACCCCCTCCCCCTCTCCCGAGAGGGTGTTGATACTAGTTTATTAATAAAAAAAAGTAATATCATCATAATAATATACAATGATAGGTCATCACTTCGTCATAAAATTGGCATAATTATGTAAAGAAAGAAGCAAAAAACGAAATTCATGTGACCAAACTCTAATAACCCAATATTTATTTTTCTATTCTAACATAAAAAAGTAACTAGGAGAGACAAGTGTAACGTCGCATTCTAATCAAAATTTTGTTGACCCTCTCTTCTATTAAATATTTATATTAATTAGTAATTATGTTATTTAATTATTTTTACATCTAAAATTATTTTATAAATAAATAAATAAAGAGATTTTTATTAATGTTATTTCTAAACAAACATTTTTTTTACAAAATAATATTTTTTTTAAAACATCAAACCGTTTTAAAAATACAAAATATCTTAATATTGATGGCTTTAAAAAATAAAATTTTTATTAACAAAAATAATTAGTTCGAGGAGCCGGTTCTAATATCAATGGTATGAATTCAATCGAAGTTCATTTACACGATTTATGAGTGATTAAAAAACATATTTAGGGTTTTTAGCATACTAAGCCTTTTTGTTTGAACACGCTCCGTTAATCCTATAATGAAATGTTTAGCTTCAAGTTAGAGAAACTATATAAACATTAAACACCGCAATTACGTGCAAGTATGAACATAATAAACTAACGTGTTTAATCCATTCACTAATAAAATTTGAACCTTGTACGTTTATAGTAACCTTATTGTTTACACGGCAATGATCTATATACATTTCCTAATTAATTGGAAATGTAAAATTAAGAAATAAATTATTTTTTAACAATTAACCAATTTTGAATGACGTGGCTATGAAACAAAGTTTTAGCAGGAATTGATAATGATCGAATTCAATCTTTTTTTCATTTGGATCACAGCATATATTTTTACATTCAATTCAATTAAATGATAATTTGTATAGTTAAACTATAATAAAACGTTGATATTACCCTATTAATAGAAAATTCGGAAGCCCCTGCTCATGATATTGATCAAAACTCGAGTATGCTTGAGTATTTACTTGAGGAATTTTATCGTAAACAATCATACAAGACTATGATTTAGGTTTTTAACCTTCAAACATGCTTAAACAGATGGTTAAAACATCAATAATATCCAAATAAATATATCGTGTTGTGAAGGTTTTATTTTTTGTTACAACCATAATCAACAAGCAAATTGTAAAACATGTTATAATTGTCGCGTGATTTGAGTATCTTTTGTGTTATTTCCGTACAAGATTGAATTGCTAGAATGCAAGTGATTAATATTTAAAAGAAATAAACAATGCTAAAATAGCTTTCATATAAATATGATGCATTATTGGTGATTAGTTAAATCTACAAATCCAAGTTTGTTATGATAGGTAACTTGATTTATTCTCTTCATAACATCTCTTTCATAGAAATGATATTTTGTTTCTTATGTAAAACCTTATTTTAAAAAATTAAAATTCCTTAAGGGAATTGGAAATTGAAAGAATTTAATTTGAAATTGAAATATAAAAAATTGGAAATCTATCAAATAAATTTAAATTTCAACACATGTTGGTGACAAACAATCAAAGACGAATTGAAATCTACCATCCTTGTTGTCACCCTCTCGATCATCATCTCGACATATGTATCATCCGCACCCCCAAGGCACTAGATGTCTAGCCTTGCTACCGCCGCCTCCTATTGAATTATCCGATAGTTATGGATTAAGGTCAAGAATGATCTTAAATGATTAAGCTCATTAAGAATCATGAATTTCATGAAGAAGGAAGATTCTATAGATTTGGTTGATGGGGTTGAGAATTAGAAATTGAGAGTGAAGGTTGTTATTAATTTTTTATAAACCACCTTAGAATTGAGTAATTTACTCTATTTATACAATCAACTAACTACTAACAACTTTACTAACTTTCCCACCTAATTGATCCTTAACCACTGTTGACTTTTCCTTTGACTTCTATTAGCTCATTAATACACATCAAAATGATGGTGGTGGCTATAAAAATAATTAGGTTGCAACCATGATGGTGGTGATAATAATGATGGCACGGTTATAAATTTGTGTTTTAATAACTTGTATATTATCATGAAAATTTATGATTTCGAATGAAATTACATCAAAAGGTAAAAAAATAACTACATCACTACATTAAATTCGAAATTATATAAAACATCATATCTAAAAACTTATGTGATGAAAACATTTTTTTAAAATAGTAAAAAGTTAAAAAAAATGAAAAATAAAATAATTTTAAAAAAATTAGAAAAAAAAATAAGAAATTCAATATCATGTCTCGCAATATTTATGAGATATATTAGTTCACCAATCATTGTTAAGTATGACACTTCTTGATAACTTCTTCACTTCTTTTTGGGACGCACATGAATGTTACTCATATCAAAATACATTAACATCTTTTAAATGTAGATTTATAGACAAATTTATAGCATATATATTTTCGAACTGCATGCCGAGGAATGATAAATTTGCCTCAACTTTTTTTTCATATATTTTATTTCTAGAAGTTCAAGAACTATATAAGCCCTTGTATATCTATTTTAATTGTCTGTGTATTCAAACGCTGCATATCTATACTTAAAATTTAACTTTGTATCAAACGTTGCATGCTCTTGAAAAATAAGTGTAACCAGTTATTTTACCTGTCGCGTGTTGTTGTGACATCGTACGTTGCGTGATAATGTATAGATTACAATCGACCCGACTTGTTTCTGAACTAAATTTACATCAATACGTAGAGTGACTCGGATTATTCCGTTGAATAAAACCATATTATATATTTGACCCGACTTTTTCCAAACAAAATATACGTTGAAACATTTATATTTGACATGGCTTTTTCCAAACAAAATATACGTTGAAACATTTATATTTGACTAGTGTCCGAACTAAATTTACATCGAAATATAGAGTAAACGAAAATGTATTATATTTGATCCGACTAGTTTCCAAAGAAAACTTACGCTGGAGCGTTTATATTTGACTTAACTAATATCTGAACAAAATTTACGTCAAAATGTAGACAGTTCTAAAACGTATACAAAGTCAGGCACGCAAACATTTTATATTTAAGCCGGGTCATTTTTTATTACGTTCTAATGTAGATAAAATCGAATTCATATTGTATTGGGGTAAACCCAAAATTTTAAAAACTTTTAAAAAGAGAACATGAAAATTTTAAGTGGTATTTAGTATAATCCCTCAATGTGGGTTTTGTCTCTCTACACACGGGCTGAAACTTATCATTGTTTATTTGGGCTTATCGTGTATCTAGGCCCATTAACTACCTCATACCTTTTTAAGTGATGGAGTCTACTGATACGAAAATGATTATTAGTCTGGAAGTTAAAAGTTTAAAAGCTGTTTAGTAATTTTTGAATGATTAAGTGTTAAATTAATAAAATATTTAAATCAATTAAGTGTTATACTATTAAGAGGTTTGAACCATTAAAATCTAATATATCGTTTAACTATTCAAATGCAAATGTCTGACCAATTCAGATAAGAGATCTTAACCATTCAATATTATACTTCTTAACCATTCAGCATTAGTATAATGCTTAACCATTCAGAGGCAAATGTCTGAACTATTCAAACATTTGGTCGCAAAACAAACATTTTAAATCATTAAGTGCTGAATCATTCAAACATCTGAATCACTAATTAAAATGTTGTCATACATCCTCTTACTTTATATTTAATTTTTTTGAATGATGATTAGTTGTTAGTAAAATCAATAACATCAAGGTTAGAACTCAAAACCTTAAAAAAACAAATCCACTTACTTATCATTAATTTTATTAAAACATAACAGTAAGTTTATTTAAAATTCTAAAAGAATTTCATTTGGTGGGTTTTCATTCTAAATACAGCTTAAAGTTGGTTATGAAAAAAAAACATATAAGAATAAGAAGATGTTTGGTTTGTATGTATTATTAAAAATTTGATATATGTTGGTAAAATTAGAGATAAAGTACATGATTATTTAAAGAAAATCATTTTTATTATAACTTAATATGAATAAAATAAGAATTATTTGTTTCTATAGCAACAAAGTTATTGTACTTTTCGTATGTATAAGTACACAAAACCAACAAATTTCTTATAGATTTTCATTTGTTAGATTCGACATACGCCAAGTCGCCATACGCCATACGCCATACGCCGATGACCTTGACTGTCAATGAAAGAACCACTCGTGAACCATGAAAACGAAGTAAGTTGTCTTGAAACATCAATAGCAACTAAGCCAAACAAGTGACTATATATGTAGTTAATTGTTATCACTCGTTAAATGCCAACTATACTCAATTGTCTTTAATCAAAGTTTAAAATAACAAAGGCGTCTCTCACAAATCAAACTTTACCAATTTCTTTACTTTTATTTTCAACTCAAAAACATTTTTTTTACTTCTTTTTTAAAATATCAACACACATACTTCATGAACAATAGAAATCATCATCATGAGCCCATGTTTCTTAACTCATCATGCTCTACATCAAATCAATCTAAACTAAATTAATTTATCAATAACATTATCAAAACTTAAAATCACTCAAAATGCATGCATGCAAACCATTTACATAAACAATGAGACACATCAAACTAGTGATCAAAACCATCTTATAAATCAAATCAAACCTTAGCTTTCAACACAAAAATGGCTAACTTATCATCCCTCATTACTCTCACCCTTCTCGCCGCGGTATCGCTAACTTCTCCGGCCAACGGAACCTTCTGGAAAACCGTCAAAACCAGACCATTTAAGCTCGGGCCAGCTAAACTCAGTCGTTTCCAGTTTTACTGGCACGATATCCAAAGCGGGTCAAACCCGACTTCCATTAACATCATCAAACCACCCCCTAGAAACGGCTCGTTAGCCACCGGATTCGGGATTGTGAACGTGATTGATGACTCGTTGACGGACAAGCCCGAAAATGGTTCTAGGGTGTTGGGGCGGGCCCAAGGGTTTTACGGGCTGGTTTCGCAAGAGGAACATGTGTTGTTGATGTCGATGACGTTCGTGTTTACGACCGGGAGGTATGGCGGGAGCACGTTGGCGGTGTTGGGGCGGAACCCGGTGGTTCAGCGGGTGAGGGAGATGCCGGTGATCGGAGGTACGGGGTTGTTTAGGTTTGCTAGAGGGTATGTTCAAGCGACAACTCATTCAGTTAATATGCAAACACGAGATGTTATTGTTAGGTATAATGTTTGGGTGTTACATTATTAAATTTTATGTTTTAGTTGTAAAATTAACACATTAATAATATCGTGTTATATTGTTTTCGTGATATATATAATGGAATTTATAACCACTATGAAATAATATGTCAAATAGAGTTACTAGTATATTACAAACCCTATGTATAAGACTTATTTACATATTCTTAATTTCTTATACAGTATATTGTAAGAAGTTATTTACAAGATTTGAACTAATCTTACCATTGTTTCAAGATCGTCCGTAGTTTGAAGTCTATAAATGTCGTGAAGAAAATCTGAAGTTTATAAAAAGTATTCATATAACTAGATTGTACCGATTTGTTTCATGTTATCACTTATTATAGTAACTTGTTTATACAATAAAACAAGAATTATCATTAGAAATTATTTGATGGTAAGATGTTTTTTTTATATCCAAAAGATTAATCGTTTAAATCGTGTAAGGTGCTACAATAAAACAACATATTATAGTCCTTTATGTCATAACGTGAACATAGTTTCTAAGAAGCCCAAGTGAAGACGCCCTTAGGTCTGTGCAATTCCCGGTTCTGGACTGTTGGAACCGTGAGACCTGCCAAAACCAACTTATATAAAACCGTATACGTAACCTTACGTGCGGTTCCACGTTTTTAAATATAACCCATATCGGTTACGGTCCGGGTCCACCGGTCCAGAACCGACATACCACACACCTAGACGTTATTATCAAGAATATTATATGTTTATCATATACCAGTCCACTTGATTCCTTTATACGAAAAAACCACCCACAACTTTTACTACAAATATTCATATTCTCCAAGGTTTTTGTCCCATGGTCGGTCTTACGTGGCACTCTCTTATTCGTCAACTCCAATATCGTATAGAATCTCAAAGCCTCAAACCCCTACAACGTAATTGATAAATGGAATTCCTTTAACCAAAATAAAAGCCTCAACTTTCCCAATAACAAGCAAAGCCACACATATATATATAAATAAATTAAATATATTGTATTTTTAAATAAATGTGATTGTTTTATACCAATATTTCCTTCTATAAATACACCATAAACATTCTTTTGATCTATAAAACACAAACATCTAATCTCTTATTTCTATCTAACCCAAAGTTTTTCCTATAAAAAATGATTAGGTACTACAATAACAACAACAATAACAATATGTCATACTACGAGTACATCCGACAGCTCTCGATGCCAATCCACTTCGCCTTCTTCGTGTGTGTTCTTTTCATCTTCTTGTGGTTCACGTGGTACGTGAACTACGAGCCGAGGGTTGAGAGCTTCATGCGCCACGTGAAGATCTTCCTCGTGCTCACACCCGTTGTGCTTTTGGTCCTTGTACACTTGCTTTCTAGTGGCGAAAGGCCATGGTTACCGTATTTGGTCCCGTTGCCTGAGAAAGATGCCTTTCATCGAGCCGGAGGGTCCCCGTGGGGTGTAGCCATTGTGGTTGTGTTTCTTGTGTATATGGTCTCTCATCAGTCTTCTTTTCATGAACGTTGGTTTCCTTTAAGTAGAAGATGAGTTATTATAACTTGTTATTGGTGTAAATCTTTTTGTTGATTTGGGATGTTATGGTTTTATATTATATATTTAAGTGATTTTGGTTTTGTTTATTGTGGAATATTGAATTGGGATCATGTTTAATTACCAATGATGTGACTGTTTATGTTTATGTTAATTTACATGTTTAATGACTAATGATGTGACTGTTTATGTTTAGTGTTATGCATGTGAAAATAAGTGAAAATAACATACACCGCTTAAAATTATGTAATCGTCTCATTTTTACTTATTTATAAAAAAAAAATTAGGTTTGCTATTGCTTGAAATCTTGTGTAACTCGTTTATTTAAACAAGTCAAACAACATGATAGGTTGCAAAAGATTGCGACGTTGTAAAGGAGTTGCAATTATGTTAAACTAGTAAAAAACGGATGGGTGGATTGTAAACAGATTGTAATAAATAAGTTAAACATGTCATAAACTGACTGATTATGTGATCTTAAAAAAGAGTTTGATTTTGTATTCTTGTTTTAAACGGGTTAACGGGTTCTACGTAAATTAACGAGTTAAATACTACAACCTAAACATTATTCAGTTAACTAAACTGGTTAAATAGTTTAACCGAATAGTAAAGACACCAATATGTTAATCCAAATAAGAACAATATTGTTTGAATTGCACAATTCAAATAATATCCTGTTAAATCAATAGCATATATGTATACTTAGTGTTGCACGATTTCTACATATAAAATCGATTGATTGTGTTGAATCCGGTTCTCTTTGTGTGTTTTTAGTCTGATGTATAATTTTATGTTTGACTTTAAAATAACAGTAAAGTTGTTATCATGTGATCTGAAGGTCATAAGTTTGAATTGTAAAAGTATCTCGTGTATAAGTACATAGGAAGAATACATACGTTTGGACCAAGTGGCCCAACCCCAACACGCAAAACAAAACTCCATTGACCCGAAACCCGAAACCAGCAACCCATATTCATAACCCGTCAGGATTAATCAACAACATTTGCCCTCATGCGCTCAAAGAAGTCATTCAAAATGTTTATGCATTTCATAAAACAGATAAGATGATTATTAACTTGTAGACATCCTGATGAACATATGAGATTAAAAATTAAACAT
Source organism: Flaveria bidentis (assembly GCA_018326385.1). Classification (NCBI taxonomy): domain Eukaryota; kingdom Viridiplantae; phylum Streptophyta; class Magnoliopsida; order Asterales; family Asteraceae; genus Flaveria; species Flaveria bidentis. The sequence goes on along the minus strand of BJCM01202758.1, from coordinate 10,048 downwards.
CTCTTGTACTTAACTTATTGACTCTATTTGGCTAGACAAGAGCTTAACATTACAAACCAAAATTTGATTGCATAAAAAAATGCACATTTGGTTCATGAACCACCCATCAGATACTCATGGCTCATGGCTCATGGCTCACGGGTCACTATCGGGTAGCCTGGTTAGAACCGAGTGTTCTGGTTTGTGATCACACTCAAAGTCTAGATGAACAAAGGCGCGTTCAACCTCTGGAAGTTTTTCAATCTTAATTTGTAGTGATTCTCCAATATCATGGGCTTCTTTAAGTGACAAATCTTCTGGTAGTTCAATATCAACCTGATGCAAAAGAAAAATAGTCACTAAAAAGTTCGAATTCTAAGGAGTTCACTTTTAGTGACCATAAACACTAACCTCGACGAAGTATAGAGCTCCAAATGTGTATGCGCGTACTGTGTCAACTCGCTTCACTTTCGGGTGCCTTATGACGAGATAAGTTAGCTTTTGCAGGACTTCAGGTGGTGCTGACTCTCCAACTAATGAAACTGTGTGATCATATTGTAATAATATCGATCATTAATGAGTTAATATCATAAAAACCAATGTATTTAATTATTTTCAATGATAAAACATGTTTAAAATGCTCATACTTGTGAGATTTTACCCCTTAAAACAAATGTGTAAGTGCGTACTGGGTCAACTCGCTATTGTTACATATTTATTAAAAATCAGGGAAAAAAGTAAAAACTAGAATGATGCAGTTACCTGCATTTTCCTTGACAGTTCCAGACCAGTTTACTATCGTGTAAACCGCAAGAATAATAGCGCCAAACGGGTCGATCCACCAGTAGAATTTATCACCAAGAACAGCAGCAACTAACCCAACTACATTAGTCACCACATCAAAGTAATGATCCTGTTAACAACAGTACACATTTGTGTTAGAGATAATACTCAAAATCCCCATTCATCACCATAATATCATCAACAGTTTCATTAACAGAAAACTAACCTTCGCGTAGGCACGAACAATCTCATTTCCTGAACTTCTGCAGTATAACCATAACACGAGTTTGACAACCGTTGCAGTTAACATGATGACGTATAACCATATCAACTGTATTGATGACATCTTCTCTGCAGGTTTGTTTTCAAGTAGTTGTTCTACAGCCTGAATCAACACCTGAAAGCCTAAAAGAATTCAAGATTTAACTTCTTTAACATTTTACCCAATATTAATATCAAGATCATAAAATTAACAGTCAAATAACCGCTTAGTGATTTTCGTTGTATCGTGTAACATACCAAGTGTAGCCATAATTGCAGCAAAGATGATGATTCCCACAGGCTGCACCCTGAGTTTTCCAATAGGGTACTTGTATAAGTTGATGCTTTGCATAGAAAGGTGAGTGAACCACAGGATGCCACCAGCCATTAGATCAAGTAAGGAGTCTAATGTCGATGCGGCTATCGCGATCGATCCGGTCATTATTGTAGCAAAGATCTGTAATATGCAGTATACAATATTGTCATCAACTAGCAAAACAGACAACATATAATTATGTTTAGACCATATTTATATTTCTAGGAAACTTGTGACACTTTAGGAAAATTTCTATCTTATTTTATCTAAGTTGGATACTGGGTCACAAGGAATATCCGATCTCAAATATCACTGACATCTTTCAGGCCTGGGTTGGTGTGAGTGTAAACTTAGGAGTAGAGGTGGCAAAATGGGTGGGTTGATTATAAGATTAGGATGGATTTGGGTTTGAATGGGTTTGGGTTAGGATAGATCGTTTAGAAAAAAAGGTCAAGATGAGTTTGGGTTAGGATGGGTTCAGGTCAGGATGGGTTCGGGTGAAAATGGATCATTTTTAAAAAAAAGTCAATACTATTTTACTAGTTTTCTATAATCCAACAACACATATAGACAGATGCTTATACAAACTCAAAAAGATACATATACGACTTCATCTATAAATGGTGGTATCTTCAATAAAGCGACGATGATGGTGCGATAATGAAGCGGAGGCCCGACTGTAGGTGTGGTGGTGTTGAGCGATGAAACTCAACGAAGGTGGAGACTGATGCAGAGCTCGACTGTAGGTGCGGTGATGGTGCGATGGTGGTGCACGATGAAACTTGACAGAGGTGGGAGGGTGTAGATGCGGCGGACCGGTGGTGATGCGGTGGACCGGTGGTGGTGCGGTGGACCGGTGGTGGTGCGGTGGACCGGTGGTGGTGGTGTGGTGGTGGTTCGATGGTGTTGCGGTGGTGGTGCGCGATGAAACTCGGCCAAGGTGACCAATTTGAGTGAAAGAAACCTTGACTTATTGTAAACTTAGGAGATGTGACAAGGGCATCTCAAAACTTATACATTTGTTTTGGACCCTAAGTGAACCAAAAAGTCAGGGGCAAAGTGTACATTATAAATCATCATCTTTTATCCGGGGTAGGCACCGACAATAATGAAACTAAAAGGTATTAATGCATATATAAATTGGGGGTTTAAAGCTATGGCTTTAGTTTCTTTAGGTGTGTGCCACTCATGGGTGTGACATCGTGAGAAGTTTTCACTCGAACAACCAAAACACAACCATCAACTTCTTATGAGTAATACAAACAATATGAGCAGTTGGGTATGATTAATATTTGAGGCCTCGCATTTATCATGACCCAAATTTTCTCCTATGAACCAATGCACGAGGATTTGCCTAATGTATCACAACAAGTCAAACTCTCGACTCAGAGGCAAACGGAATAATTCTCAATTTCGATTACGAGAACTAACAACGACAAATCTAACCAATTCGCTTTAAACATTCAAACAATCATGATAACTCACCTTAAACGCGAGCAACAAAATATTCGCATAATTAGATATCTTCATAGCTCTTTCTTGTTGCATCTGTTCATCCATATCTCCCTCATCAATCCCATGATCAGATGACATCAAAACATCAACCTCCTCAAAAGACTTCAATGTAGCAAATTGCTTCTCATAATACTCCTTTTCACCTACAAACATATAATATTAATATTGAACAAACCTTCAACTATGCAACCAATGGTGAAACTTGAAAGAATTATACAACTTAGAGGATAGATGCATGATCAGAACCTTGAGTCAACGAAGACGATAGCGCGAAATGAGTAGACTCGGTATCTACACTTGAACGGACCTTATCAGGTAACCGATTCAAGAACTCGCTTCTGAGCGAGTTTACTGAGTACCCGCGACTCAGTTGTTGTCTCCAGCGACCACCACCTGGTGTCGCCGGAGACATTAGCGCCTCTTTTACCTCCTCCATTAACTCCGGCAAGAAGGAAACAATCGTAAGGAGAACGATGATGTTTATAATGACAATACTTATATATCTTACTTAGATTCTATAATGCAGTTTATGTTTTAAGAATAAAAATATAGTATTTTCATATTACAAGTGAGTTTTTTTAAAAGTTAATACTTTTTTTTGTTAAAGAGTCGTATGATATAAAAAAATAATATAACTTATAGTATGACCAAGGGGCGTTAATTTGTATTTTGTTTAAAATTAGTTTTGACTTTTTTTTTAAATTAATTGAAATTATTGAACGACTATGTTCACAATAATTTACAAACATTTAGAAACTTGAACTACGACCAATTTAAAAAATGAAAAGGTTTTTCTATTGTTAATATTATAATATTAAGAAATATAGGGAAATATTTATTTAGTAGAAACTAAATTTTGTAAGAGGTCATTAAGGTAATTTAATTATTTTTTATGGAAAAGAACACTCAGCTTTCCATTGTGTGCTCTGTTGTATTTTTTCTTATAGATGTTAAAAAAATAAATACTGAATAATCTAAATTAATCATATATAAATCTTGATTATTATTTAATATTTAATTTTTTCAAGCTTAACCTGAAGCAAGAAAAAGCTATTCTAGCATTAGCATGGATTGACCAGAGACCGACTCATTGTCATCTTAGAGCTATGAGTCGGAATAATGTTCACCAACTCATCCATAGTAATCATCCTGCTAACTCGGAAAAACAGTTTTTCTACTATTTGGCATTAAGAGAAGCTAGATAGCTTATAATCTGTCAAGGAGGTGGCTTTCGCTTATAAGGACAGCTCGAGTAGACGATAACCAAAAAGCATGTGGTATCATTAGCCAATGCATGTAATTCTATAACAAAAGAATTCTACTAAAGTTAACATGAGAAAAATGTCACTAAACAATAATAACGTTTTATAATTGTTTTATTTTATCAAAAATCACTAAATAGTTGAATGATTTTATTAAAATAAAAGAACTTTCAATTAAAATTATATAACTTACTAAACGGAATTTAAAAATTAGAGGTGTAATTTACAAAAAAAATTATATAAAAAGTTATGATGAAAAGAAAAGGACAATGAATCATGCCATTTTGTTAGCCCGCCAACCCAACAGGTGTAGTTGACCTTCAATATACACTTGCACTTTTATACGTCTCTTTTGTTTATTCCATTGTTTGAGTATAATATTCATTGATTCTCTTTTACATATATGTAATAGACACCTGAAAATTGAGATTATGGTGGCTTAAAGATAAAGGTATTTGGTTCGGGTATCAATTTCTCATTAGTTTTCCCATCAAGATTTGTGAATCATACCTGCAATGGCATTAGATTTGCATATGTATTGTTATTCACATAATAATAAAAATAAAACGTGAATGATGTCATGGGAGTTGTTGTCTTTATTAATAATATGAAATCCAACTAATGGAGAACACACAAGTCGATATCATCATGAGTTGGTTTTATTATTAAAAAGACTTATTTAGTTTTTACTTTAATAATATTAAATAAATCAAAATTTCGGAGAAACTTTAAGATTAGACTAACTTGTTTGCTACACGAGTTGGTGTTCTATGATGAAATGATGAGTTTGCACATGGACTATTTGATGTGAAGGGTAGTGTACGTATAACTTGTTTGCAACACGAATCGAGCTAGTGTATAAAAGATGAGCTCGCTATAAACAAGTTTGTCCACTATAACCCTTGAACGTTCAACCGGATGGAAAGTTCACTAAACAAAGTAAAGCCACTGGGCCAAACTTTTTGTTACGGACAAGTTTGTGTAGTTGTGTCGTCAATTTGATTTGGTTTCTACTTCTACCGTCGTGGTTCACGAATAACATATCCGCCATTGAGTGAGAACTCATTGACACATAAAAGATCATTCATTTGTTTTTTTAACAAATTTACCACACAATTATTTCAATAGTCCTTCATTTGTCTTTTTAACAATTAACCATAAACATTTTTTATTCAAGAGCATGAGTTCCATTCAATGAGTGTGAACAAAATATAACTCAATTATACTCATTAAAAGAGAAGTAATGAACGAGATATTGGTTTGTGAAGATAGCGAACCATTGAAACAATATTTTTGTTTAGATTAAAAGAGTTCCTGTTGGGCTCCCCATGTTGGTCTCAAGTAATTATTGACTTTTTGCAACTTGTAGGTACTTCTAAAAGCCCATAATATGTTCATAATATTGTCACAAAAGGTACTTGATGAACGTTCTAAATCAAGAAAATGAGTGTTTGTTATCAACCGGAATGCATCAGGCCATCCCGACTCAAGACACAAGAGGCAATACGGGCCATACAACATTAGAGGTAGGTAAACATAGAGTTCAAACTAATATCTCTACCCTACAATTTACACTTTGCTATTATCTAGATCTTTAACGTTGTGATCATCATGTGTGCGTAGGCCGTCACAAGATGCACCCAGGAAGGATCAAATCCCGGTCTCCTAAAAAACATCCAAGAAACCTACCATTGGACCTTGTTCTATATAAAAAAAAGTGGTAGTTATCTTAATGTTTACATTTATTTAATTATTTAATTTCCAAAAAACAAAAACAAGAAAACCAACATATATGATAGTCTCATAAATGCCCCATTATTAATCTTCAGTTCATGTGAACCTCTGCATCTATTTCATACCCTTTCATGCAAAGATTATAAATAAACCCTAGAAATTAATACCACAACCCCAAAGTACCACACCAAATGCTTCAAGAAAAACCAAATAAAATATGAAGCAATGCCAACACTCAAACCATTGATAAAAGAAGACACAATATTATTTAAAAGCATTAGATTTACACAAGATTCATTTGCATAGAGCTCAAATCAAACATTCAAGCATAAAATCAAGAACTCAGAAGCAAACCTATGGTTGTTCACTGTTTTCTTCCCCATTCAACTGAAGTGAATCTACAAAACTGAAACTTTAGTTCTTGTTAGCAAAAGTTAGCTTCAATCTCATCTTCATCACAGCATTTGTAATTTTGTATTTTCTTCAATTTTATGATCACATTCTTCCATATGAACATCTGCAGCAACATCTTGACTGTTAGATTCTTTGTTATCAACACTGTTTTCTTCCAAAAGCCCATTACTATCTTCAACTGACCTACCATAACCACGACTCGCGCTATCATTCTCAGACTCATTCTCCACAATCTCTTCGACACACACGTGTGCCCCTCGCCTCTGCATCTCCAAACACTGCAATCTTGTTCTCAAGTTATCAAACTCCCTTTCCATCAAGAACAACCTACCCTTCAACATCAAGTTCTCTTCTTTCAACTGCGCTATACGAGTATCTTGATCATCCACTCTATTCTCCAACACATAGCTACTATGATAAAAACCACCATAGCTTGGGTGAATCATCTCAAACCTACTTAAGTCATGATCCAACCTCCTCTCAACCTCCAAATGCTCCTCCACATCGCTCTCACTCGACCCATATTCGTCATTATCACCAGGGGATCTAAGCCTGATTAAACCCTTCATTGACCCATAACCATCTACACCCCATTCTTCCTTAGCCATATCAACTAAAACCTCACAACATGGCGGAAAAATAAGCGTAGGGAGTACCGCAGGTGTAACAGGACATGGTGACACCAGAGAAGTGATTCCACCAGCTTTTTTCGCGCGAATGAGATACGAAGTCGTGTTTCGAGGAGCAAAAGGGGCGGATTTATTACCACTGTGGTTGAACTTTTTCTTTGAAATGTGTCTTCTTGCTTTCAATCGGTTCTGTTGATGTAATTCGTTCAATGTAGGAGCATAATGACCTCTGGCACCACTAACATTCGTTAGATTACCTCCATTGTTGATACTAACTGATGATTCATTTCGATTATTGTCGTTTGATTTCTTCATCTTCCGATTTCCGTTGTTTCGTGGCTTCGTGTGACATTTGATTCGATTGTTCAACCACTGCGAACGATTCGTCATCATTTGAGAAGGATTAATCAACTGAGAGTTCATCATCATCTGAGAGTTTTGATTGTTCATAACCTGCATCGGCTGTCCCATACTCATTAACTGCGAATGATTCATCATCAGATCATCTGATACTGATCCGTTATCTTCAATTTCAATTTTCAACACAATCTCAACTCAGAACCCTAAAACACAAACTCGCTAACGAAAAACGTGAAAGAACAACCGATTACAACAAACCGATGATCAATTGCAGATAAACGTGTGATCCGACACTTCGAACATTCAAATCTAATCGAGTGTAAATGTGATTATATGTATGAACTCAATTTCAGCACAATCTCAACTCAGAACCCTAAATCACAATCTATTACAGCAGTTCGATGAAGAATTGTAGATATATGTATCATCCAACACTTTGAACGTTCAGATTGATGAATCTAAAAGATTGTTGATGTGAATTTACGTGTTAATGAACGATTCATCCTCTAACACTGATCATCATCTTCGATTTGAATAAAATCTCAACTCAGAACCCTAAGACACAAATTCGCTAACGAAAAACGTAGAACAACAATCGATTACAGCAAATTGATGATCAAGTGCATATATATTTATGATCCAACACTTTGAGCGTTAAAATTGATGAATTTAATCGACTGTTTGATGTGTTTTTATGTATGAAATTTGAATTTGCGAAAATTTTGATTCAATTTATTGGCTTTGTTCTTGAGATTCGAAAAAGTGAAGGGATTTTGTGGAAGCAATCTGTGATTTCTGTGGGTATTTATAATTAAGGAGGTGAATGGTGAGATGAACGGTTGGGATGATTTATCTGTTAAACGGTAGAGATTGAATGAGGCGGTTAAGAGGGGTTACGCTGTGTTTTTGAGTCTAAAAGAAATGAATTGAAAGGAAATAAAAAGTATTTGTGTTTCAGATTTTTTTAATGGAAAAAAATGGAATGACTGTTAAAAATTTATGTTCTTAAGTTTAATTAATGAGGAAAAAAAAAGAAAATGAAAAGAAACTAGTATTAAGCCATCTACGTTGCAGCGGGAGCATAAAACCTTGATAAGTAGAATCAACGATATATCACCGTAAATAACAACCAAAACCGGAAAAAATCGTATTAAAAAGGAAAAAAGTGAAAAAATAAAACTGAGCACAAGTAGACGTAAAAACGTAAAACGGGGAAAAGATCAGTGCCTTGCGACGGGCCGGTTAAACGGGGAAAAGTTAAACGTAAAAACGTTGAACCACACATGCACGAAGTGGCATCTTAACTCGCAAAATTAAAACCGAAACTTAAAACGAAAATTAACAAAAATAAATAAATTAAAATATGAAAAGTGTAGAGACCAAAGTTGATAGTTAAGTAAAGTATTGTGCTAAAATAAAATAAAAAATAAAAATGTATATAAAAATATGATCTTGTGTAGAAGATTTTTCGACTGGTGTCGGTTTCATTATTTATGCTATCATTAGTCGATATAATATACTAAAAAATACCATATCTTGAATCCAACTCCGCTTTTAACACAATTATACTTAAAAAACTACAACCACAAATTATTGTTTTTTAAGTTAGGTGTTAAGTTGATTTTAGAAATTAAATTCTTTGATTATTATGATAAAAACTTTTGTTCAAAAGTAGATATATACATAGAAAGAGATGGTAAATTATTTCAAGTACGTGGTTTACAACGAATAAAGTAAAGCAGAAGAATAAAAGAATTGAAATAAAATTAAAAAAAAAACAATAACAATAAGTTTTTGGTCACCGACTTATTAATTAATAGTATATTAATAATAGATGCAATAAATACATTAAGAGTCAAACACCAATTCACAGGTCCACACACCATAATAAGGATGGGAGGGAACGCCTCTGGGTGTCGGTGGAGGTGGCGTAAATCTGGTGGGATGAGGTGGGGAAGGCGGTGGGGCGGTGGATGTGGTGGAGTGTTCATTAACGGCGGAGAGGAAGCAAGGGTGGTTGGTGGTGGGGATATGACGGGATCTTGTTTCGGAGGGTGGTGGTAGTCATCGGCGGTGGTTTCGTGGCGGGTGGAGTGAACGCTCCACATATGATGCAACAAAACAAAGAACATAAAACCTAATAAGCATAAGTTACAACCGCAAGAAGATAAAGAAATCAATTGAAAGGAAATAAAAAGTATTTGTGTTTCAGATTTTTTTATTGAAAAAAATGAAATGATTGTTAAAAATTTATGTTTTTAAGTTTAATTAATGTGGGGAAAGAAAGAAAATGAAAAAAATTGAACGAAAATTATGGCTAAAATCAATCCTTTTAAAATGAAAAGAAAATAAAAAGAGAAACAAAAAGAAAAGAAAAAAAAGAAAGTGTTTCTTTTTTTTCATTAAGTAAACTCGAGAACACAACGTTAATGTTGAAGATATGATTTGTTTTTTCATGCTCGTTTATTTATATTTGTTCATGTATCTTCATTAAATATCAATTTATATATTTTATAACTTTCAATTTTAATTAAACAACCTAATTTTATACATTATTGGAGTTTTATATTTTTTAACGTATATACTTTATAATTGTTATATACATAAGCGTTTATTAATATGTTCGCTTACATTTATCTATACGAGCGTTATAGTAAGCGCTTGACTAGAGATGCAAACGAGCCAAGCCCGAGCTCGTTTAGTCTCTAGCTTGGCTCATTTCAGTTTTAGAAAACTCGAACTCGGCTTGTCAGAAAATTTTTAGGCTTGAGCGCGGCTCGTTAATTATTAAATTA
>BJCM01202748.1:0-17105 GCA_018326385.1 Flaveria bidentis | reverse complement strand
AGCAGTAGCAGTAGCAGTAGCAGTAGCAGTAGCAGTAGCAGTAGCAGTAGCAGTAGCAGTAGCAGTAGCAGTAGCAGTAGCAGTAGCAGTAGCAGTAGCAGTAGCAGTAGCAGTAGCATTAGCAGTAGCAGTAGCAGTAGCAGTAGCAGTAGTAGTAGGAGTAGTAATAGCAGTAGCAGTAGCAGTAACAGATGTTGTGCTTGGTGCTCATAGTCCATCTATCAACCATATTGTTGTAACACAAGAAACATATACATTACATTGGTTGTAAGAGTTAACAGTAGAATTTTGAATGATGTTGATCAACTGGTTCAATCGTGCGATCGAACCATAAGACTGAGTTCAGTCGTACGATTGAGTTCAGTCGTACGATTGAGCCTGCGACTGAACTTAGTCGTATGCTATGCCATGCGGTTGAGTCAGTCGTGCGACTGGACCCACACGCATGATTCACTCGTGAGATTGAATCATGCGCCTAGCTCAATCGGGCGACTGAAGTTCATCAGCATGTGTTTAGATTCATTTGGACTGCAAAGACTCAAAATAACACCTAGTTCTATTTAAATGAACTTTAGTGTTCATTTAAGTGGTCTATTTTAAGAGGTTAGTCCCGGTTATTAATCTTAACAATTGCAGTCATTTAGGGTTTGATTAAATCATTCATTAGAACAGATTTCAGTTGCACAGTACCAGTAGAAGAGTAGGAAACCAGTTAGAATCACAATCACGGGGTAATCATAGTAATCAGAATTTTTTTGCAGAGTGTCTGTGTATAGGCGGTTTTTGAGAGTTTTGAAGGGTGGTAAAGAATAAGACCGACTAACCCTCTTATTTATATTGTTTTAAAATTCAGTCGTAAGACTGGACCCATACGCATGATTCAAACGTGTGACTAGGGTTTGATGACTTGTTGTTGGGGTCATGCAAAAACCAAATTAACCTAGGTAGCTAGGGTAAGTCAAGTATCGTATCCACGAGAAGCATGTGGGTAGTGTTACATGATTCGCTTGATTATTTATCTAAATTACTAATTAAACTAAACTATTGTCACTTTGACTGTAAATGGATGTGGATGAAATTAACTTAAAACGATCACTTTATGAAGGAAAACGAAAACTTGGACTTGGTTTAGAACTATTGAGATGAAAAGGATCACAAACCGGGTTTTAGGAATATATTTGAATACACGGCTTATGTTTTATCTAATCTTGAAGTCACATAGACATAACTTGTTTATCGCATACGTTGAAAGATAATTACCAACTTGATAACTGATTATGTAAATTAACTTGTAAACTAACTAATGCCACAATCTAGAAACTTTATTTGCAATCACCAATTAATGATAATAACCTAATTACTACTCAATGGTTAACAATGGAAGATTGATAACTTGATAAGCAATAATCAAATCCACTAACAAGAATCTTTAATCAACGTATGATTCAAAACACAAAAACGGAGAAAAGTTGTTACACAATTATTATTTATGTCTTGACTAGGTAAAAACACAAGCATGCATTATCCAATCACAAACCATCCACCCAGAGATGATCAAAGATGGTTTAGCCTTGCATCTTCATCAACATCTCTTCGATCTTCACTTTGCTCATCTGAATCATTGATCAATTGATGATTAGAGAGAGTTCCAATGGCTCAAAATAGTCCCAAGATTCGTTCTTGGGGTTGGAGGCAAATCCCTCTTCGAAACCCTAATGTTAGGGATTATATAAGTTTTAAAATTTGAAACAATCCTCAAAATATCGTGTTAGATACCTTTTGCCAGACGGCCTAACCTCCTGTCTTACGGGGTTCACACACGGACTTAGCACAGGGCCGTAAGTTACGGCTTCTGGCCGTAGCTTACAGCCTCCTCGCACTTTGCACAGTTTTCTTCATTTTTAGCACCTTTCAAGCCATAGTCTTGTTATCCTTTGTTTTCTTCTCAAATAATGTTCGTTAAGCTTCATTTAACCTACATTTCAAACACGTAACAAAGTAATACCATTCGATACATAAAGTACATTAAAAACGTAATATTAACTATGAGACGTTCATGCATATCAACCAATTATCACATCCGCACACTTACCCTTTTGTTTGCCCTCAAACAAACTCTTTTGTAGCACTTCAACACTAATCAATCAAGTACGTTAATGATGTCTTAAATTTGTGTGAGTTAAGGTCCCAAGGCATACCTAGCTCTAAGATTTTTATCATGTAAGATTAACAACCCAATTAGTAACTACATGTTTGAAAACATAGGATCACCTAACCAAGCATAACTTACCTTCAGATGACAACACACATGCATTCACTCCTTTCATAATGATCACTCCTCTCGGGTTGATTTCTGGACTAGGGATTATATACTAGTATATCTGGAACACTCAAACCAATAATGCACATTATTATTATAAGCTCGTGAAATAATCACATCTCTATCAACTAACACACTACAAGAATTCACATTATTTTTATTGCTCCATACTTTGGTCATTTTGACCTCATATATTGCCATCTTTTTTTCTTTTTCTCTTTTTTTCAAATTTTTTTCATATAAATATATCAGCCATATTTGTTATTGAAACTATCTAACACACTTCAACTAAGAAGAAAAAAAATACTAAAAAACTTAGACATGTCATAAATTGAACTTCACCACACAGATTATTTGCAAAGGCTAAAAGTTTAATGGGTTTAATAATGTGGCTTATTCAAATGATAAGTTGGGGCTCAAAGGAGCGTCTAATGGGAAAATGTTATGGTAGGGAAGTCAAATGAAAAGGTCTAAACAAAATGGCTATCCTAATGCCTCTATCATGTTTATGCAAAGTAATGGTTCATAATCTCGACATGTATAGTTACACGAGTTCTAAAATAGATGCACATTATGGTAAACACTCAATACAATAAGAACAGAGCAACTAAATATATCATGAAAAATGCTCATTTAGGCTCAAATTCTCACGATAACGAAGGAATGGGTTAAGGATATGAAACATGCATGTTGTCCCCTATCTAGTTCATTTACCTAACTTAGCAATCCTACTTAATTTTTAAGAAACCTACCAATTGGGCATACCTTCCTTTGACTTATAGCTAACCATGCCAAGGGATCTCTACATGTGCACAAGCAAACGATACTTATTGATTTTCATTGAGAAATTAGGCTTGATGCGTAATTAAATTCGTTTTAAAGCTCCTTCTTGTTTTTTTAAATCTTTTGAACTTTTCTAAATTTTAAGATATTAATCACCTCATCCCCACACTTAGGATACATTGTCCCCAATGTAGAATGAATTTATTAAAACCTTAGTTCCCCTAAGTGCAAGGCTAAATCCCTTGTAGATACATGTGTACCTAGTTTATGAGCTTAACGTAAATGTCTTTCATGTCTCACACGAATGTAATGAATGGGTTCTATGATATATAATATGTGGTTGATGTTTATAATATTTAATATTTTATAGTATTATTGTGTGTTAAAGTATAATGAACTTACTATATAGGTTTGAGGGTGTTGTGCATGGTTCTTAGTCAATAATGATTGAGAAATGTTTTCAACCTAGTCGTATGAGTCTTCATGCGAATGGACCATACTAATGGACCATACGCATGAATACATCATGCTTATGGACCAATCGCATGACTAAACCAGGAGACTGGATCCGTTGCACGATTGAGACATAAGATTTACTCAGTCGCACGACTGAACCTTCAGTCGTGCGTATGGATCAATCGCATGATTCAGTCGCATGACTAAACCATGCTAATGATTCAGTTGTACGATTGGAAACCCATAACCTATAAATACCACTTAATTCGTGAAAAAACGTAACAATTAAGAGAATACTTCATAATACTCAAACCCTAGTCGTCTAGAACGTCCAAGGAAGCCTGCCCAACTTCATAGATCATTCCTGGTCAATCTCTATTCGTTCATAACATGTAGTTTCAATCTTATATCGATCGGGTAATTGTTCTCATTGATTGGATTGCCAATCAAATAAGATTCCGCACTATTTGATTCGGTATAAACGTAGAATCTGTTAGTATTCTGTACGTACACAATCCTGACATCCCTTATAATTGTGCTATGCATACCAAGACTTGACATTAACTAAAACTTAACTTAAACACATTCCTAAATCCAACAAGTTTGTTACACCACCAAATACATAAACAAATAAAAAACAAAAACACCACACAAACCAAACAAATAAGACGAGGAGAGAGTACATAGACCTGATTAGTAGGATATTCATGTGCCTCCCCACACTTGAGTGTTTGCATCTTGTGTTTGAACTATAACAATGTACATAGAAGAGAAACGCGTAACAAAGACTAAATAAATAAATTAAATTAATTTTCTAAACTCACTTTTGTAGGAACCACGACTACATTTAGCATATGCAACAAGCCTTTTAAACCCCTCAGTATGCCCGAGTGGACGAGTGAAGTCTCGTGACGGTTTCTAGTGAACATACCCACAAAGTTCTCTGAGTTGCCTCCAGGAAAGCGCTAAGGTTTAGGTCTTCAGCCAGATCGTACCGTAGATTCTTTCATTGGGGTTTAAATGAACATTTTCCTACTGAATTCCCAATAAAAGCTCGATAGTTGACCTGCCAGTTCCATGATTGTGTTATCATCATTGGCAAGTGTGTTGAGTAGTAGTTTGCTGCCATCTCATATTATTCTTTATCTTCCAATGCCAGTTCCAATGCCCTATTCTTTATCTTGGTCTTCAAATCTTTTTCCCCAACTATTATAGTTGGAGTAATAAGCACAAAAGAATGATTGGGATAAACTGGGTCTACATTGGGCTTTGGCTCTTTTGAAGGTGTTACATCTTCATTTAACTTGAAATATCCCAAGTCATGCTCTGAACGACCCATAACATCTTCTATCATCTCTATGTCAACCATGGTGTCACAATCTAACTTACATTGATCACATTTAAGTTAAGTTACATCCTTAGCGAGTTGGCCAACTAGTTTAACCAAAGCCTCAAATGATTTCATTAAGTTTAGAGTTTATTGAAACTTGAGGCTCTTCGTATGTCAGTTGCGGGTGTTCAGGATAGCAGTCATCATATTCCTCTTTGTAGCTTGAGAATTGTGGCATCTTGGTTTCATAATGGTTCAAATCACATTCTTGAGCATATTTGTAATTGATGTCAACATGATAATATTCTTGATATATTGGTCACGGAGGGAGTTCAAAGTATGGATAATATGAGGGTGTCTCTTCATCATCATAGTTTGCTCTCATAAATCTTTTTTGCCGCCTATATTTAGAACATCCTCTCTCTATGGTTCCATATTTGCTCTCGAACAATGGACAATCTTGAACCCAGTGACAATCGCTCCCACAACATATACATGGATCGTAATAATCATCATAATTCCAATCCCGATCCATGATTCTACTATACTTGTAAGAAAAATACCTTAAAAAACAAGTAAACCAAGGGTAAAGAAGAACAAATAAAACAAACTATGAAAAGTAATTTTTTTTTATTTTTAGTTTTTTTTATTTTGATTTTTTTTATTTTTTGAAATTTAAACAAGTACCACAAAAAAATAATCAAATCAAATAACACAAAGCGCACTAGCTCCTCGACAACGGCACCATTTTGATGACCTGTCGTTGGGGTCGTGCAAAAACCTAATTAACCTTGGTAGCTAGGGTAAGTCAGGTATCGTATCCACAGGGAGCATGTGGTTAGTGTTACATGATTCGCTTGATTATTTATCTAAATTACTAATTAAACTAAATTATTGTCACTTTGACTGTAAATGGATGTGGATGAAATTAACTTAAAACAATCACTTTATGAAGGAAAATGAAAACTTGGACTTGGTTTAGAACTATTGAGATGAAAAGGATCACAACCAGGTTTCAGGAATATAATTTAATACATAGCTTATGTCTTATCTAATCTTGAAGTCACATAGACATAACTTGTTTATCGCATACGTTGAAAGATAATTACCAACTTGATAACTGATTATGTAAATTAACTAGTAAACTAACTAATGCCACAATCTAGAAACTTTATTTGCAATCACCAAATAATGATAATAACTTAATTACTACTCAATGGTTAACAATGCAAGACTAATAACTTGAAAAGCAATAATCAAATCCACTAACAAGAATCTTTAATCAACGTATGATTCAAAACACATAAATGGAGAAAAGTTGTTACACAATTAAAGTTTGTCTTGGCTAGGTAAAAACACAAGCATGCATTATCCAATCACAAACCATCCACCCAGAGATGATCACAGGTGGTTTAACCTTGCATCTTTATCAACATCTCTTCGATCTTCACTTTGCTCATATGAATCATTGATCAATTGATGATTAGAGAGAGTTCCAATGGCTCAAAATAGTCCCAAGTCGTTCTTGGGGTTGGAGGCAAGTCCCTCTTCGAAACCTTAATGTTAGGGATTAAATAGGTTTTAAAATTTGAAACAATCCTCAAAATATCGCGTTAGAACCCTTTAGCCAGACGACCTAACCTCCTGTCTTACGGGGTTCACAGACGGACTCAGCACAGAGCCGTAACCATAAGTGGCTTACGGCCTCCCTGCACTTTGCACAGTTTTCTTCATTTTCAGCACCTTTCAAGCCATAGTCTTGTTATCCTTTGTTTTCGTCTCAAATAATGTTAGTTAAGCTTCGTTTAACCTAAATTTGAAACACGTAACAAAGTAATATCATTCGGTACATAAAGTACATTAAAATGTAATATTAACTATGATACGTGCATGCATATCAACCAATTATCAGGGTTTAGTCATGCGACTGGCTCAGACTCCTTCATCCAGTCATACGATTGGTTCATTATTATAATCCAATCACATGATTGTCCCATAGTCATGGTCCAATTGTGTGATTGGTTCATACTTATGGTTCATACGTACGATTGGCTCATACTTATGATTCAATCGTACGATTTGCTCATACTTATGAGTTTGACATCATATACTTCCAAACACTTAAGATTTAACCTTTGATATATTACAGTATGAACAACGATCATCTCAGACATGACCCTTTTAATTGAATAAAATTTGATCACCTCAGACGTGATCCTTTTAAATGAAAAACATTTAATCACCTTAGACGTGATCCTTTTACCTTGTGATTCATAGTGTTCATCTAGTTACTTAGTCCGACATTTACGCAAAGCAGAAAACAAACACAGAAAAACAACTTTAGTTAAAACAAAAGAAGACATATTTTTGTGATTTTTGTTTGAGGTGGATTAAAACCTTTCAGACATCATCTCACTAATTTTTCCTCCTGAGCAGAATAGCTTCAATTAATTCTATCATTTCTGGAAGGATTAATATGGAATCATACAGGTATATCATAATCATTTGGGATCCTTTTACAAGTGCTTTGATACTAGATTCTCATTTGTTTGAGAGTCAATAGCACTTTCAGGAAATCATAATAGAGCTGTAAGATGTACATAATGATTTTGACAGTCGAGAGTTGCAGGCACGATGATTGTCAGTATATTTGACCACTTAAATCCATACACAAATTTTCGACTCACATTGGTGATACGTTAGGTTATATTATTTCAACAATTGTTTGTGGATCTCACACTTATATGATAATGAACATTCCTCAGGAGATTTTTGAGATGTCTACAGGTATTTGACAAGAAGAAACTATTCTAAGAGCTTTCAAATATATGCCAAGCCTCAGGTCAGTGTCATCACGCAGCAGAGAGGCGCAAACAACAATGAATTCTTGATTATTTAGGTTATGTTTATCCTTAGGTCAGTGTCGTGGCACAGCAGAGAGGCACACAACCTATCTTCTTGTGAGAGCATTTGTTTTTCTTTTGCACATAACACACCAACAACATTAGTCATTAGCTTGATTGTACTTAACAGTTTTTCTATGTGCTTTGCTCATTTTTATGGTCATCCGCACACATTTGTGGCGTTTATTTTGTTCGTCACCCCTTATTGGAAATCCAATGATTGTATTAACCAGGGATAAGATGAGAACCCACTGCAAGTTGAACATATTAGATTGTATTTTATTCACCAATGAAGTCTACTCGTCTATTGTGTTGAATATACCGACACATCATATAATGAACTAGCAACCCCTAGGTCTACTTTCTCTGTGTTACCTCAGTAGCGTACCAGTGTACTATCACTTTTCCTTAATTTTGTTAGACTTCTCAGACTTGTAATTTG
Source organism: Flaveria bidentis (assembly GCA_018326385.1). Lineage (NCBI taxonomy): Eukaryota > Viridiplantae > Streptophyta > Magnoliopsida > Asterales > Asteraceae > Flaveria > Flaveria bidentis. The sequence goes on along the minus strand of BJCM01202748.1, from coordinate 8,871 downwards.
AATCTTTCATTTTGAACATTTAAATCCTTTTGATGTCCCAAACAATTTATTCCTCATGTACTATCATTTTCCATAAATTTTGAATCAAAATCACAGATATGATTTCTTTGCTTTCAACTTATCTGCCCTCCCCCTAGTTTTTTTATGTAATTTAAAAGTTGAATACTCAACTATTCTCCCTTTAAAATTCTAAAATCAAAAATCTTTTTGTGTTTTTGGATTTTAAAAGACAGGACAATAAAATAAAAAATAAAAATTAAGAAATAAATAATAAAATACGAAAAGACTCGTCGGACTAAGAACTCTATTCTTCTTTTATCACATCATTTTTCTTTTTCACGCCATTAACCTCTAAAAGATATAAAAACCGAGGTTTGTCAAACGTTTTTGTGTAGAGGTCAGCGCGTTGAAAATCCGTATTAATTTTAACAACATCGATTAATTTTTTTTCAAAACGGTCACGTATAAAGTATATTTAATACCGATGTGTTTAGTTTTGGGGTGTTGGACTGGATTTTTAGTGACAGCAATTGTTTGCAGCAGAATTATCAACAAAGATAGGGGTGTAAGAAAATTGCATACCGTAGTCTTGCATTTGATGTTGAATCCAAATGATTTGGGAGTAGCAGCTTGCAGCAGCAACATATTTAGCTTCACATGTTGACAGAGCAACATATGTTTGCTTCTTACATTGCCAGGTGACTATCATCATCCAAAGAACTGACATCCCACTGATGTTGACTTGTAATTCATCTTGCAACCACCATAGTCCGAGTCACTATACGTTGTAAGCTCAAAGTCATCATCATGAGGATACCACAACCCAAGTGTTGGAGTACCCTTCAGATAACGAAAGATCCCTTTAACTCCAATTAGATGATTTACTTTCGGTTTAGCCTGATATATGGAATAGAGACACATGGTATACATAATATCAGGACGAGAGGCTGTGAGGTATATTAGAGATCCGATCATTCCTTTGTACATAGTGGCATCAACTAGATCACAATTTTCGTCGGGTGCCACATCATGGTTCGTGGTAAATGGAGTTCCAGCAGCTGTATCATTCTCCATGTCGAATCGATTGAGGCTATCTCCTACATATTTGGACTGATGCACGAAGATTCCTTTTGGTATTTGATCCACCTGTAACATAAGAAAAAATATCATCTCTCCCATAGCACTCATCTCGAACTAAACTTTCATCACATATTCGAATTCCTTACACAAAGCTTCATTTTTGGAGCCGAAAATTATGTCATCCACATATATCTATACCTGTAGTAGATCATCATCTTTATCTTTGATGAACAACGTGCGGTCAACGACTCCTCTGCGAAAACGATGTTTCAGCAGATGAGTAGATAGTTTCTCATACCAGGCTTGTGGAGCTTGATGAAGCCCATATAGAGCCTTGTCCAATTTATAAACTCTATCCCGATGATAAGGATCCTCAAATCCTTTGGGTTGACTAATGTACACCGTTTCATGTATTTCACCATGAAGAAAGGCACTTTTCACATCCAATTGATAAACTTTAATCTTCATGTAGGATGCATAGGCTAAGAAGATACGAATTGCTTCCATCCTTGCCATCGGTGCAAACACTTCATTATAGTCAATGCCTTGTACTTGTCTGAACCTTTGAACGACAAGCCTAACCTTGTTTCTGATTATGACTCCTTCATCATCTCTCTTACGCTTAAGAACCCATTTAGTGCCAATCACCTTTGCACCTTTTGGTCTATCCACAAGAGTCCATACTCTTGACTTCTTGAACTGAAGGAGTTCTTCTTGCATAGCACTAACCCATGCCTTTTCGTTTAATGCTTCACTTAGATATTTTGGCTCAAATTGAGACACAAAACATCGATAAGCACCATCGTGTAGATAACCTTTTTCCATGACTGTGGCATAATCAGTTGAGTATAGCTGATTTCGTGTCTGAACCCCAGATAGAACATCTCCAATGATGTTGTCCAGGGGATGATACATATTAATTCAAGATTCGGGGGTGGTGGGAACAACTACTTTTGTGTCTAGATTTTGAATCCAAAGTTCAGTATCTATGGCTGTTGGAGTATGAGGTTCAGAAGTGTCAGTGGCATCAAGATCAGATGCTTGTGTACTTTCATTAGTGGGAACCTATTCCTCCTAGTCCATATTTGCAGTCTCTACTGCCTCATCATGAGAGGAAGAATCACTTACTTCAAGCTCTCCCCCTAATGGGCTAGAAGTATCATCTAATGGAGTCGATGATGTCGAGTCTGGTGGAGGATTGTTCAGAACATCGTTCATTATTATAGCAGATAACTCATCATCAGGATGAGAAGGAGGTAGATTGAAGGACTTAAAAAATCCATTATAGTCAAAGAAGAAGGAAGGTCCTTTTCTGTAAGGGTGGTGTATATTTGGACATCAACATTGCACCACACTTCTACCTGACCCATTGAGTTATTATAAACGCTCTTGTCTGGTATACTGTATCCGAGAAAGATACCTTCTTCTGCCTTCTCATAAAACTTCCCAGTCTGAGTCTTCTTTAACAGCATGCATGGTGCACCAAACGGTTCGAGATACGCCAAGTTTGGTTTACGTCGTTGGAGCAATTCATAACATGTTTTCCCATGACGTTTGACCACCAAGACTCGATTGAGAGTGTAGCATGCATTTGCCACTACCTCGTTCCAAAATTGAATAGGCAGTTTAGAGTCGGCTAACATTGTTCTTGTTGTCTCTACCAAGTTCCGATTCTTTCTTTCAGTAACTCTATTCATTTGTGAGTGTAGGTAGAAGTAAATTGATGAACAATTCCTTTTGCATTATAGAATGCCTCCATCCACTGATTCTTGAACTTTGTTCCGTTGTCTGATCGAATATTTCTTACTTTTAGCTTGTAGAGTGATTCCAAAGTAGTTACTAGATGTTTGAATGATTCAAATGTCTCTGATTTGGATTTCATAAACATCACCAAAGAGAATCTTGAGTAATCATCAGTTACTACAAAGCAGTTCAGATCTCCAGCAATGCTTTTAGTGCTGACTTGGCCAAACAGATCCATGTGTAGAAGCTCGGGAGGAATATTGATAGAATTAACTTTCTTTGCCTTGTGAGACTTCTTGGTATGTTTCCCTTTCTTACATGCTACGCAAAAATCTGAGAGCTGGAAATTCTTGACAGTTACTCCATTCACTAAATCATTCTATACTAGATGATTCATCTTCCAATGATTAATGTGTCCAATTCTCCTATTCCAGGAGACTGAATCCCTCTCCGTTGCCTTTGACAAGAAGCATTAGACAGTGGTCTCAGTTGTGGAGGTTTTTGATGGATCGAAGACATACAAATCGTTATATCTTGAAGCTGACATTAGAACTTTATCCTCATCGATAACATAATCCTTCTTCAACATATAGCACTTCTTGTTGTCAAACACAACTTTGAATCCTTTATCACAGATCTGGGAGACCGAAAGCAAGTTGTTTTGTAGTTGTTGAATGTAGTTGACCTTGTCAAACTTCACTTTCTCGTTTCCCACTTCACCTTGAGCGGTGATGTAGCCTCCTTTATTCCCAGCGAATGATACTTGTCCCCCTTTAATTTGTTTGAAGTTGAAAAGGAGAGACGAATTCCCTGTCATGTGGCTGGACACCCCACTATCAATAATCCAGGTATTAGTGATAATGTTGTAGCGGACACCCTAGACATTCAAAGAAATTGATCTGTTCATATTTGGGATCCAAGCCTTAACTGGTTTGGGTGACCCAGAGGAATCACACATCATGAACTCAACCCACTGTCCTTCGGAGGATGAGGGTACATCCTTCTTTTTCTTGTTCTCACTATCATACAAATTACTTGATTTTATCTTCCATAGACTAGTTTTGTGTAAGGCCTGTTTGTGGTAAACAGACGACTGACTTATGGTTTGAATTTTAGGTTCACTAATACTCTTAGGTGGAGTATTAGATCTAATTTTAGAAAATCTTGGTTTTTCATTAAAGAGTTCAATTTTCTTTTTGGGTGTCTGATAATAAGGACAATTAGAAGAGATATGTACTTGTTTTTCACAACTGTAGCATGATCTCCCTTCTACAGATTGAGGAAAATTTTGATGTGGGGTTGAGTTTGGTAGGGGTTTAAGATGCGTCTGGTTAGGTTGTTTCACTTCTCTTTTAGATGTTTCACCTTCTCTAACACAATTAATTGTTTTAATATTTTGAACATCTTTCACTTTCATTTTATTTGGACTTTGAAGATTAACACGTTTATGGTTAATTGGATTAGTCATTTTGGGGTCTGAAATAGACTTTTGTGAACCTAACCCTAAATTAACCTTTTCAATTTCATCATCCAAATTTGCAACAGGCATCTTCTCTTTTGATTTCAAAGTACACTCCTTCTATTTGGTGACAGATTTCACGGGTTTACCTGTAGAATCGGGATCACTAAGTAGAGGAGCAGAAACCACATGCTCTTTTACTGGGTTATTATTGATTGGTCTAAATTTAGTGTTCAAAAGGATTGCATCTGGTGGCGGTACTACTTTATAACCCAGACCTTCCCCGTTATTTTGTTCTTTCACTAAGTTTTGAGCTATGTGAGAAGAACCAGCCAAACTGTGTAGTTTTTGTTTTAATAATTCAGCCTCAACTTCCAAAACTGTTTTTTCCTTTTTAGTTTCCTCCAAAGAGTTTAAATAAAACTTTACGTCATTTGATTGATTTAAAGCAACAACCTCGGTTTCCCTTAGTTGTTTCCCCAAAAGTTCTATCTTTTCTTTGAAGCTGCACTCATTTTGTTTTAAAACGCGATTTGCTTCAATGCAGAGTTGTAAATCATTTACCAGATTATCATTATGTTCTAATAACCTAGAAAGATCAATGCTATCCCTAAATTTGTCACATTCAGAACAAGCATGTCTTTCAAATAATTGGTCTTTGGAACTTACTAGTGAGGAATCAGATGAATCAGCCATTAAAGCAGTGTCAGACTCTTCGGTGACTGATTTTGAATTCAAAGCACGAAGCTCTTCACTAATCAGATGATCAACAACATTCATAGCTTCTTCGATATCTGAAAGTTGCTCATCTATGATGTCTCCTTTAGTTGCAGATCCATCATCCAATGTATCAACAAAAGCAATGTTTAGGTCACCCTCGTATACAAATCGGAAAGACCAGTCTTGACCTTCATCACTTGAGCAGTCAAAGCCTTTGTCTCTTTACTTGATGATGAATTTCCTATCTTATCCTTTTCTTGATGGTTGAATGTAGGAAACGGATTTCCATTTCCTGTTTTCTTTGGCTTTACACACTGATGTTTAAAGTGCCCCTTTTCACCATAGTTGAAGCACGTGACTTTGGTTTTGTCAAATCCAAAAGTTGTATCTTTAGTGGCAACTAGATTTTGCCCCATCTTTTTCATAAACTTCTTTGGTCATCTGACAGCACCAACTAAGGCCCACACTTATCCATTCTTTTTAGCTCATTTTCATCAACTTGCTCGTAGTCCTCATCAACAAGATGATAATTTTCAACCTTACCAGCAACTAAACCATCAAAAGATTGTACAACAACTGCTAGAAGGCCCATGTGCTCTTTAGCTACTTTCACTGTGACATTTCAAGATTCTTGGTTTTTAACTTTGTAGTATTCACCTCATGAACTATGTATTGGGTTCCAGAGATGACCCTGATGTTTTGGTTCCTGATGCACTGCTTTGGGAAGAAACAGAGGAGCTAGACACAAACGTCGTTTGTAACGGTGCTCCTAAAACAGCTGGAGTTGGAACTGAATTGTATAGTGAAGGATTCTGAACATAGGATCCTTTCTTTGACTTGTACTTCATACATAGTTGTTCCTCCCTTAACTTCAAGATGATATCATTAATGTCTAAGGTAGCAAGAATTTCATTTTGTCTCAGATTTTCCAGATAAATGGATCCCATATATCTAGCAGACCGTCAGCAAAGCTAGAGACTTTATCTTCCATGGATGTGGTCACACCATGAATGTGCAACTCATTCATCAAATGATAGAATCGATCAACGATATCATCTAAGCTTTCATCCCCGATTGAAGAAAAATTGTCAAACTCCTTTTTAAGAGCTTTTGCCTTTAGTTCTTTTAAGAGTTGAATTTCCATCATATCTCTTTTGCAATGCCTCCCATAACTTCTTAGCCTGCTTGTTCACAGAGAACTGATGAAAGATGTCCTTAGGTATAGACTGAGTCAACCAGGCATATACTTTCTTTTCAGCATTAAACAGAATCTTCTGGGTTTCGCTCATTCCTCCCAAGGTCAACTTGACTCCATTAGCATTGACTGGTACCGTGTAACCAGTCTCAATGGATGTCCAAAGATTTGGGTCAACTCCATTGTTTCCACTGTGGGTATTCCTCCACTTTGGGTAGTAAATGCAGCAAATTGGTCTTCCATTGCTTTAAACTTGGTACACTTAGAACAGGACAGTTTCACTCGTGCGAATGGGCTATGCGTATGGGTCACTCATGTGAATGAAGGATACGAATGAATTCAATCGTGCGATTGGATTCAGTCGTGCGTATGAACAAGGCGATTGGAATCAACCAACTAGAGTAGTTCAGTCGTGTGAATGAGAGATGCGACTAAGTTCAGTCATGTGAATGGATTATACAAATGAGTTCAATCGGTCGAATGGACCACTCGTGCTACTGAAGGCTACTGTGTTTGTAAAATCGAATATTTTTGACAAATTGACACAAAATATAAGTTTTCTAGGAACCCTAATTTGCCGTATGATGAAAAAACAAAACTTTAATGCAGGAAAATGTCGAAAACACCTTTTAAAGCAAAGTGATGACTCTTTTGATTTAAAACATAGGTTTTTAACATCAAAACTAATCGATCCACGCAAAATCACGAGCCAATGGCTCTGATACAACTTGTTAGGACCGTGTACATATGGAGTACTAATGGATTCTACATGAGACCAGATCAAATAGTGCGGAATCCTATTTGATTGGCGATCCAATCAGTGAGAATGATTACCCGATCAATCTAACGATGAAACAAACATTAAGAATGAGTAGAAATCGATCAAGAACGAACTATGAAGTTGGATTGGGTGTTCTAGACGCTCTGGACAACTAGGGTTTATGTATATTCGAAGTATCTCTCAAAGTGTTATATTTTCCACGAATTAAGTGGTACTTAGAGATTTGCAGCAGCCATTCGTACGAATGAACTATTACCATGGTTTAGTCGTGCGAATGAATCATGCGATTGAGTCATACACACGACTGAAGGTTTAGTCGTGCCACTGAGTCAATCTAATTCCTCAATCATACAACTGATCCAGTCTCCTGGTTCAGTCGTGCGACTGGTTCATTAGTATGATTCATTCATGCGTATGGTCCATAAGTATGGTCCATTAGCATGAATAATCACCTGACTAAGTTGAACACATTTCCCAATCATTATTGACTTAGGTTTATGTACATTAATCTCAAACCTATATATGAAATTCATACATATAACTTACACTTAACACAATAATAATATGAAATAATCAAAGATAAATAAACATCAAACGCATATCATATTTCATTGAATACTTACATTACACATGTGTAAGAAATGAAAGACTTTTACATAAAGAACATAAACTAGGAACATGATGTATCAACAAACTCCCCCTTGGATCTAGTTTATCCTATTGTCTAACATGCTTTTCTCCAAGTTCTTTTGTCTCTCTTTTGTTGTTGCTCTCGTGCTTTTCTCCAAGTTCTTCTGTCTCTCTTTTGCTGTTGCTCTCATTACTTTTCTCCAAGTTCTTCTGTCTCTCTTTTGTTGTTGCTCTCGTGGCATGCAATTGCTCTAATATTGCAACCAAATCAGGCTGAATTTATCAAACTGTAGATGCACCAGAAGCTTAGTTTCAACTTCACGGTCATCACCTTCTTCTATGATCTTTAGTACTTCTTCAACAAGCTTTTGGCTCTTTTGTGGATCAATCAGTGATGGAGATAGCATTCTTATTGTCAATGTGGATAGGGGTGCTCATAAAGTTGAATCCATAGTCTAACATCTGGTTCTGAATCCACAACAGCTGAGCACAGCACCTTGCAGCAACAATGTATACAGCTTCAGCAGTTGATGTAAAGACACAGGATTCTTGCACTACCATGAGATGATCTTTCCACCAAGAAATTGACATCCACCTGATGTTGATTTCTTGTTAATGTTGCAGCCACCATAGTCAATGTCAGAGTATCCATAGAAATTAAAATCGTTGTTCCTAGGATACAAGAGACCTAATTTAGGTGCTCCCTTGAGGTATCTAAGGATTCTCTTGGCAGCAGCTAGGTGAGACACCTTTGGAGCAGCCTGATATCTTGCACAAATGCAGTTTGCAAACATGATATCAGGTCTACTTGTTGTGAGATTCATCAGAGAACCGATAATTGCCCTATGCTGATGTTGATATATATCCTCCCCCTCAGAATCAGGACAAAGATTATGGTTTCTGGGTATGGGTGTCTTGGCTAACTTGCAATCTTTCATGTCGAATCTTTCTAAGATGTCATTGACATACTTAGATTGATTGATGACGAACCCTTTGTTAGAACCTTGTACGTACGTAGTACTAACGGATTCTATGTGAGACTAGATCAAATACTGCGAATCCTATTTTATTGGTGATCCAATCAGTGTGAACGATAACCCAATCAATCTAATGGTGAAACAAACGTTAAGAATTTGTAGAAATCGATCAAGAACAAACTATGAAGTTTGATTGGGTGTTCTGGACGCTTTGGATGGCTAGGGTTTATGTATATTCGAAGTATCTCTCAAAGTGTTATGTTTTTCCACGAATTAAGTGGTATTT
>BJCM01202744.1:0-19535 GCA_018326385.1 Flaveria bidentis | reverse complement strand
TTCTCCATGATTTCAAATATAAAAATGCTTCTTATGTGGCATTTGGTGGGGATAAAAAGGGAGGTAAAATTGTTGGTGAAGGAATGGTAACAAATGGTGTACTCAAGTTTGAGAAAGTAAATTATTGTGAAAATTTACAGTATAATTTACTGAGTGTCTCTCAAATTTGTTATCAAAATTATACCACATTGTTTGATAATACTAATTGTTACATTCTTAACCCAGGTTTTTCTGTTCTAGAAGATTGGGTCCTTCTTAAAGCATCAAGAAAAGGAAACACTTATGTTTTAGACATGAACAACACCTCACTCACAAAACATGAAACATGCATGCTATCTAAGTGATCAAAAGATGTATCTCAATTGTGGCACAAAAGGCTTGTTCATTCTAAGATGAAGAATGTAAACAAATTGGTGAAAAATGACTTATTCACTGGATTTCCAAAGAAAGAGTTTAATTGCTCAACTCACTGTTCTTCTTGTTACAAAAGGAAACAACATAGAGTGTCACATAAATAAAAAACTATCAATACAAATACTAAACCACTAAAATTTCTTCACATGGATCTGTTTGGTCCTACCAATGTGATGAGCATTGGAAAAAGGCAATATTTTTTGGTGATAGTTGATGATTTCACAAGATTTACATGGTTCTTTTTCTTAAAACAAAAGAGTGAAACATCAGAAATAATAATGGACTTTATGATCAAGATTAAGAATCAACTTGATACAAAAGTTAAAAAATTTAGGAGTGACAATGGTATTGAATTTGTCAATTTTGAACTGGATTCCTTTTGCAGGAACAAAGGTATTGCAAGGCAATTCAATGCACCAAGAACACAACAACAAATTGGAAATGTTGAAAGAAGAAATAGAACTCTTATTGAAGCAGCCATAACAGTGCTAGCTGATTCATAATTGCCTATCACCTTTTGGGCTGAGGCAGTGAATACTGCATCCAATGTTCAAAACAGAACATTAATTTTTAAAGAACATAACAAAACTCCTTATGAGCTCTTGTTTAAAAGAAAACCATACATAGGATATATTAGAGTTTTTGGATGTCATGTATCTGTTTTAAACATAAAAGACTTATTGGGAAAATTTTCAGAAAAAACATATGATAGTTTCTTTGCTGGATATTCTTCAACATCTAAATCTTAAAGGATCTATATTCCACAACCTCAGATTATGGAAGAAACTCCTAATGTATCCTTTGATGAATCTGTATTCACTAAATCTGTTAAAGGTTCATCATGGTTGTTTGACATAGATGCTCTAACTGAATCATTTAGCTATGATTATTTGAACACTGCAGGATCTGATGAAGTATGTTATCCATTTGTTCCACCTCATATGAATGAAGTATCATTATCTGCTGATCCTCCAAGGATACACACATCCTCAGGTGGAAACACTTCAGCAGCAGCTGCTGACACTGCATGTGAAGATGAACATTGTGCATCCGGAGGGAATGCTGTCCCTGCCGTAGATCCATGCTCTCAAGTGAATACAACAAACATTGGAAATTTTTAGAGTCCTTACTTATCATCCGAAGAAATTCCTGTAACTCATACGGAAGAGCTAAATGATTCCGGAGTTCCTATAACACCTTAGAAGAGCAAACAAATTCTAGAAAGGCCCCTATAGCTCCTATAGAAGATAGACACGACGCTGCTGAAGATCATTTAACACCACATGTTGAACATTTTGACTACTTTCGAAACTCTCAACCTAGTTTGGATCAGACTGCAACAATGGATATGACTAAACTGGAATCATCTATTCTAGTTGAATCAACTCCATCAACAAGAATCAATAAGACTAATCCAATCAACGACATCATTGAAGATCATACAAAGAGAACTACAAGAAGCCAAAATGGTACTGCCAATATTTGTCTTTTCAGATGTTTTCTTTCCCAAGTGGTTCCTCCAAACATCACTGCTGCTTTAAAGGACAATAGTTGGATTAAAGCTATGCAAGAAGAAATTCTACAATTTAGAAAGCAAAAAGTATGGTCTCTAGTTGATTTACCAGAAGGACAACATCCTATTAGTACAAGGTGGGTTCACAAAAACAAACTGGATAATAGAGGAATCATTGTAAGAAATAAAGCAAGGTTGATTGCACAAGGATACACACAAGAAGATGGTATAGATTGTGATGAAGTTTTTGCACCAGTTGCAAGAATTGAAGCCATAAGAGTGTTCCTAGCTTATGCATCATATAAGAAGTTCACTGTGTATCAGATGGATGTCATGTGTGCATTCCTATATAGGAAAATTGATGAGGAAGTCTATGTGTCACAGCCCATGGTTTTGAAGATCCTCATTATCCTCATAGGGTATACAAGCTTGACAAAGCCTCGTATGGTCTTCACCAAGCACCAAGAAAGTGGTATGAAACACTATCATCTTTTCTACTCAAGCATGGCTACAAAAGGGGAACCATTGATCAGACTCTCTTTCTCAAACAATAACATAAGATCTCTTAGTTGTTCAAATATATGTTGATGCCATTATATTTGGATCAACTAATAAGACATTGTGTGTGAATTTCAAAGAACTGATGAAATCTAAATTTTAGATTAGCTCAATGGGAGAATTGACATTATTTCTTGGTCTTCAAGTTCATCAAAAGACAGATGGGATATTCATCAATCAAGAAAAATACATACATCAAATCTTGAAAAAGTATAATCTTGCTGATGTATCCTCATGCAAAACACCAGCATCAACAATTGATAAGATTGTACCTGATCCTTTAGGAAAATCTATTGTTCAAAGATTATATAGATCAATGATAGGATCTCTTATGTATTTAACTGGCAGTAGATCGGATATTATGTTTGCTTTGTGTGTGTGTGTTAGGTACCAATCTTATCCAAAGGAGTCTCATGTGAATGCTATGAAAAGGATTTTCAGATATCTCAAAGGAAAATCAGGACTTGGTCTTTGGTATCCAAAGGATGGTGACTTTACACTCTACTCATACTCAGACAGTGACTATGGTGGATGTAACAGTAACAGAAAATCCACAACTAGTGGATGTCAATTTATCAGACCAAGACTAGTATCATGGCAGTGCAAGAAACAAACCAATGTATTCAGCTGGTTGCTATCAAGTCCTTTGGTTGCAAAACAAATTGCTTGACTATGGTTACAACTTCCTTCAAACTTCAATTTACATAGACAATTCTGTTGCTATGCTTATAACTTCTAATCCTGTGCAATATAATAAAACAAAACATATTAAGATAAGATATCATTTTCTGAGAGATTGCTTAGAAAAGGGTTTGATTAAGTTAGTCAAATTGGATACAACAAATCAGCTTGCTGATTTATTCACTAAAGCCTTTAATTCAGTTAGATTTAATTTTATGATTGAGTCTCTAGGCATGATTAACTTAGATTACTCAATTTGACAAACAAAATACTATGTGTAATGCTGCTTTAGCATGACATATGCTTGGGAAATGATAGTACACTATATCTTTGCTTATTCCTGAATTCTTAAATATCATTAAATCTGAGCAAGTTTCTTGATATGTGAGTAGGTTCATCTTGAGTGGAAACTACACTTAGCGCATGCCAAACATAATGCAAAGTGATTGTTTGTGGAAAACTTCATTTTAAGGATACAAAGTGAGTCTTATTCTGATTTGATCAAATCACTCATCTAAGCACAGTATGTACCGACACTTTATAATATCTATCTTTGCAAATCATACTCCCTCTGTTTTGTGTAAACAAAGACCTGGGTGTATGATGACCATACTGTATATCAGTTATAAAAGGTGAAAATATCATGATCCTCATCATCCCTCTGTTTTGTGTAAACAAAGACCTGTGTTAAAGGCACCTCTGTTTTACGTGAGTAAAGACCTGGTGACCAGATGATGATCATATCTATGCTCTCAAAAGAGTCCTATGTGATCAATTGTATATTAATCTAGAACTTTTATATCAATGCATTAATGAGATGTGCAATGCATATCAAGATATAACTTATAATTTAAAGTACATAATTATTAAGTGTGAAAAAATGATGATTTGACTTGCAAAGGGAGGACAAAATCTTTGTGAATTGAATGTGAAGCCCATAACATTATTTCCTAATCAATATGAAAACATGATAAACAACAAGCCTAGTTGATACATTAGCTCTTGTATGGATTTAAGTGGACAATATACTTGCAATCAGAACTATGTTCAGGCATCAATTCAACAATATAACTCATCAGGAAGAGGATTAGCATTATAGTATGATCCCATCATATGTGTATAACTAGTTGTGCATCATCATACAGAAACATAACACTCATGATATTCTGCTAAGAAATTTATGATAAATGCATTCTATCATTATTAATCACAAATTTAGGGGGAGTAGAATTCATGAAGATAAGTTTATCAATTAGCAGCTTTGTCTATTTCATTATCAATTTGAAGGAATTGGAATCTGAGCACCATCTTTTCTTGTGGACACATGTAGTTTTTTTTTTAAAATTTAAAATTTCTTGTGCACAATTGTCTTGTATACAAAGTCAACAAGGTCCAAAAGAAATAAATGGTTCCAAGCAGTAGACTGGGACCATACAATAAAATAAGTTTTTCACAGTGCTTTTTAACCATCCCTAGAAGCTACAGTGCTCTGTTTAAGCATCAGCATAAGCCATCAGCAGAAGCCACTGTGTGCTTTTCAAGCAATAGAAAATCTTATTAATTGTCTATCATTAGATTGGTAAACTACGGATAAGCAAAGTTCATAAAGTATAATCTAATTTTATAGTTTGGAAATCTATGAAAATTACCGAATGAAAATCTCACTTTTTCAGAACACTTTTCAGACCTAGAAAAACGCACTCAACAAACTGTTCCCCCTTTTATAACATTCAAAAATTACCGAATCAAAACATCAAATAAAGATATATTTCTGCTCTCAGATCACTGTATTCAAGGTGAAACATGTCGTTATGTTCAATAATGAACCGTTTGAGCTTTGTCTAGACTCACAACTGTTCGCATTCTTATTTCAACTATCCGAGTCTAATGAAATCTTCTTTTCTCTTATGAACAGATGGACAATCAATTTGTTAAAGTACACAATGTGTGTGCATTCTTTAACTCTGACAACCCTGCTTCAAAGGGTGTCAAAATATCATTCGATATCTAAGAATATCCAGGCTGTTTTATGCCTTATCAGCAGAACCCATGATTCATCGATTGCACATCACTAATTTCTGGAACTCTGTTCACATAGAAGAAGATGGCAAAGTTATCGTGGCAGAAGTGAAGAACCAAAGATTGAGAATCACTGAGCAGACCATAAGGACAAATCTGGAGTTGGGAGAACAAGAAGTTGGTCACCCCGATGTGTTCGATAATGAATACATTAAGAAAGTGTTCTTACTGATGGGGTATGATGGTGATTTTTCAATAGGGGAGATCAAGAAAGGAAGTTTGTGCAAGCCCTACAGATTCTTATGCCACACTTATCTTAAGTGCATATCCAATAGGAAGTCTAGGCTCGACAGATTCTCAAGGCACATATCATCAGGAATCATTGGCATCTTTGATGGAATAATATACAACTACTCAAAGTATGTCTTCAATTGTCTAAGTGACCACATCGAAGTTCAAATGGAAGACAAAATGTTCATGTTTCCAAGGTTCTTACAACTGATAATCAATGGTGAATTGCCTGGATTAGAAAGAGATAGAGATGTGTTGGTGCAAGCTCATTTGAGTAGGTCTGTCCTGAACAAGATCAGTGGAAGGTATGAAGGAGGAGACATGCCCATGTTTGCTTATATGGTTGATGCTACTACAAACATCCCTCAAGAGCTTGTGTGGGAAGATCAGTAGGAGGATTCTCCAACTAACTCTATACAAACCACATACTCGCCAAATTTATCACCCATTCACTATCAACTTCATTCTCCATAACCCCCTTCTCTTACAAGCCAAAATACACAACCTATTTCACCCACTCTCTGTGTTCACTCTCAACAATATCCCACATCAACTCAAAACACACAGCCCATCTCTCCACTTTCTCATCAATTATCTGAGAGTGCACATACTAAACCCATTTTTGTTAATAAGTCTATAAACTCAGTTCACTCTGGTGAGACTGAGTTGATCTCTCAAGCAAGCACCATCCCTTTGTCACTATCAAACTATGAAGAACCAGTTTCATCCAATCAAATAGATTCGTTAGTGCACAACATGAACCTAGAAGCACAACTTTATCATGATAAGCATGATCAATCAAAAGATGAAAGCTCAGCTTAGCATGTGTGGCTGCCCATACTGAAGAACATAAAGATGAGGTTGCTAGTAAACAAGAAGGAAAGAGAGAAGAAGAAAAATATGAGGAAGTTATTTCTTACAATGAACATGATCTTAGTGATAATGACATCCCATTGAGCAAAAGCTACCTAGTCCCTGAGTACAACAAGCTTGTAGTGAAGTCTAAATTTAGAAAACAAAGGATTAATGAACTGAAAGAGATAATCACAGAAAAGGATAATATTCTAATGCAGTTGCAAACAAGGGTCAAATGCTTAAGAGAAGATGCTAAGTGAAACAATGAGGTGATTGATGCCCTACTTTAACAAGATTTCGAGCTTAAAGAATCAGTAGAGAAAGAGAAGAGTGAAAATGAGAAGTTGAGGTTGAAGGTTGGTCAAATGAATGACTCTCTCTATGATCAATCAGCTCTATTGAGAAGAAAAGAAGAAGAGATTAATCAGCTGAAGATGAAAATATGTGCTCTTGAATCGAATTAACAAAAGGAACCTACTGAATCTTCCAAGACTCTAATTCTATACTCAAGAAAGAGGAAGTATTTGGCTTCCATAAAGAAACAAGTTATCAATATTGAAGATTATCCTAAAAGGTTAAGGCATACATCATCAGAGCATACGCCTTCTATGAATGTCTTAACATCAAAGCAAGCAACTCTTGATGAAGCTGAAAGCGATGCTGAATGGCAAAAACTGACTGAAGAGGTTCCTAAGAAAGAACAAGAAAACCTAAAGGATGATGATCTTCTTACAAAAAAATACATAATAGATGAAAGGTATGAGTCAACTATGTTTATGATCATAATCAACTATGGATTTCCTTAAGACATGGTTGAAAGGATGAATATGACTGAGATGAAGAACATACTGAAAGAGTTTGAGCTTGGAAGATTTATGATTCTAAATTGTGACTATGAAGCATTCAATACTTTCCAAACAATTCAAAAAATAAAGAAAGATCTTGGCCACTGTGATACTACAAAACTGAGCAAGTACAATATGGTATGTTGGCTACAAGGTCACAATTACAAGGCACATGAGCTCAAAGGAAGAAATGTTAGTGAGCTGAGAAGAATGATGGAACATGTTATGTCTGTTGAGCTTGACATAGGAGTAAGGTTTAGAACTGAAGCTCCAAATCCAACCTGTGAGCACCAAAGCAAAATTTTTGCTGATCTTGTAACTATTGAATCCAAAGATCAGCACAAAGGCAAAAACAAACTGATTAAAGCAGTCATTCCCGGCAAAATGTGGCGATTGGGGAAAATGGTTAGGGAAATCACAGAGAAAAAGTCTACATTGATAGAATTATTTGACCACATCACTAGCCCAACCTCTATGGAAGACAACGATATCATGGCATGGAAGTATGATCAAGAATGGGATTGTACTCTCATCAAGAGATCATCTGGAAGGGTTAAATACTTCCGTGATATAGCATCAATACTATGCCTACCTGAATGTGATCTCAAAGATTTTCAAAGCTTGATTATCTCTAACTATCCAGTACACCCAAGAGGAAGAGACTTCTCTGTGTTAGTAGGAAAGCTAAAAACAAAATTAAGAGATGATGTGTTTAAGGAAGCCAAGAGAGAGGATGATAAGAACAGAAGAAGGTTACAAAGAATGAAAAGATCAAAATCTAACTCCACTACAATGGTGGATGATGAGTTCTTAAAGAGGGTTGGATGCTAAAGTAGGAAGTCAGCTAATGATAAAAGTATACATAGGAATCAATATACATATCCCATAACAGAATGGGGATATGTTGAGAAGACCAAAGAATTAGTGCTGCTGAGGAATGTAGACGGAAAGAAAGTAAAGAGAATCAGAATTTTTGGCCCAGTAGAATCAAACTGCTCCACCCTACATATACATCATACCTTTACGACAAATTCTTCCCAAAGCTAAGTGATGAAAGGTTTTAGAATGACTTATGTCTATACATGCACCTAATTCAAGTTATGGATAAGTTGCATTCTAAAGCATACAAGAAGAGAAGATATAATTCTGGAATGTTGAAAGGAGCTAACATTGAAGATGTATCAATACTGAGAATCTCAGAAGAAGATGAGCTAGAAATAGTCAATAAACCAATGTGTGGTGGAAACTCTGACTACAGAAGAAGACATTCTGGGATTGAGCTTTGATACTCTTAACAAGATATGCATAATGGAGATCAAATACAAGTATGATTATCAAAAGGATGTAGTATCTTACTTTAACAAAAGGATGGTGACAAGATTTAAAGAACTTTCAGTTTTGAAGAGCTGAATACAAGTATCTAAGCCTAAGGGGGAGCATTGTTAGGTCTAGGATCAGTAGATCTAGTCCATTTTCTATAGGCTTAGTACTTGAATTAATATATGTAATTAATGGCTGTAATTCATTATTGTGTATACATTATATGTATAGGTTAACCCATATATATGTGTGTTGATTTTTGTATGTTTGCAGGTACAAACTGTATACTTAGTCAATTTCAGAAAATGACTAAGTGTAAGAAACATCTACGGATGAACATTTTGTTCTTCTGTAGATAAGTTTCTTACAAGTAGCAAACATCCAAAGATTATGTACGGATGAACCATCAACTGGAGTGAAGTGAGGATTCCAAGTGAAGACTCCTACGGAAGAACAAGTATCCTGCTGAACAACAAGTCTCCTGCGGAAGAACAAGATTCCTACGAAAGAACAATCAACTACAGAAGACAATATTCTTGCGGAGTCCAAACACTTGTATTCAAACAATACAAGTGTTACAAGTCAACAAGTCAACAAGGAAGTTATACGAATCCCAAGAAATCCGATGATTCCTTAACAAAAATAATTCAAATCCCAAGAGATCTGATGTTTCCTTAACAGAAACATCATTGTCTATATATATGGATCCTAGGTTTTGAATCAAGATGACTGCGACGGCAAAACTACAGTTCCACAATAGAAAAACATCACAACAAATCACACAACCAAACCCTAGCAGCTGTCACATCATCAAAACACAAAATTCAATATCATTCATTGTTTATTTGTAATCATTAACACGTTTTAATGAAATATGTTTGAATTGAATTTAATATTTGTTCACTCATTAATTGTGTAAACAAATAGATGTTTGCAATGCTTGACTTACTTCTTGTCATCTGTTCATTAAGTTCACCAATGATGCTTTCAACTGGATGGCTCTTGTGTTTTCTGGTGGTAGGAATTGAGTCACCAGCAAAGGTTATATCAATATCGTAGACATTCGATCATCTTGGTGAGGGGCACCTTTATCTTGTACTATGGGAGAGTAGTGAAAGTAGTCAAAGTCATTTCCAGTTCCTGATTCAGCATCAGCAACACTTTGATGACTTTCGTCATTTGAATTTTTTTAGTTTTGTCACACCCCAACCTTAACGGCGGAAACGTTGAGACGCGAGTGTTAAGATTGTTCAAAGCCGCATAACACTACCATTGAAAATATCAATAAACTTAATTTTTAGAGGAAAATTTCAACCAATCAGTATTAAACTAATAACCAAAACCTAACATAAGTTTAACAACATCAAATTTATAGCATGTCTCTTACTTTTAGGTCCAATCGTTGATGTGTCAAATCTTCATAATGAAACATAAACCTTGGGCATTTCCTGAAACATGTTAAAAAATTAAGTTCACAATTGAATGTTGGTAAGTTTACATGGGTTATACATACATACATATAATAGTTTATAAGTAGCAAACTATTGTCTTGAAGAGTCTCTTTGATATTTTTGGGTACTGTTTGACATAGAAAGCAAGAAAAAAAACGGATGCTTGCTAGGCTTGACTTGCTTCTTGTAATCCATTCATTAAGTGCATCAATGATGCTTTCAACTGGTTGGTTCTTGTGTATTCTGGTGTTTGGATTCGTGTAACCAGCAATGGTTACATCAAGACCGGACACTTTCAGTTCTTCTTGGTAGGAGGAAAATTCATCTTGTACTATGGGAGAGTTGTGAAAGTAGTCAAAGTGATTTCCATTTCCAGCTTTAGCATCATCAACACATTGATGACTTTCCTCATTTGAATTTCTTTCAGTTTGTCACACCCCAACCTTAATGGCGGAAACATTGAGACGTGAGGGTTAAGATTCTTCAAAGCCACATAACACTAACATTGTAAATATCATTAAACATATGTTTTAAAGGAAAATTACAACCAATATGTCACAAACAAAAAACCAAAACATAATATAAGTTCAACAACATCAAATTTAAAGCATGTCTTTTATTTTCTAGGTCTAATCGTAGATCTGTCCAAACTTTATAATCAAACATAAACCTTGGCATTTCCTAAAACATGTTAAAAATGAAGTTAACAATTTAATGTTGGTGAGTTTCCATGGGTTATATATACATACTTATAACAGTTTATAAGTAGCAAACTATTACCTTGAAGAGCCTCTTTGATATTTTTGTGTACTGTTTTACACAGAAATTAAGAAAATAAACAGATGTTTGCTATGCTTGACATGCTTCTTGTCATCCATTCATTAAGTTCACCAATGATTCTTTCAACTGGATGGTTCTTGTGCATTCTGGTAGTTGGAATTAAGTCACCGGCAATGGCTACATCACGATCGGAGACATTCAGATCATCTTGGTGAGAGGCACCTTCATCTTGTACTATGGGAGATTTATGAAAGTTGCCAAAGTCATTTCCAGTTCTAGCTTCAGCATTAGCAACACTTTGATGACTTCATCATTTGAATTTCTTTTAGTTTTGTCACACCCTAACTTTAACGGGGGAAACGTTAAGATGTGAGGGTAAAGATTGTTCAAAGCCACATAACCCTACCATTAAATTAAAATATCATTAAAGATAAGTTTTAGAGGAAAATTACAACCAATATGTCTCAAAAAATAACCAATACATAACATAAGTTCAATAACATCAAATTTAAAGCATGTCTTTTATTTTCTATGTCTAACCGTAGATGTGTCAAAATTTCATAATCAAACATAAAACTTAGGCATTTCCTGAAACATGTTAAAAATAAAGTTACCAATTGAATGTTGGTGAGTTTCCATGGGTTATACATACGTACTTATAACAGTTTATAAGTAGCAAACTATTGTCTTGAAGAGCCTTTTTGATATTTTTGGGTATTGTTTGACACAGAAAGCAAGAAAACAAAGAGATGTTTGTTATGCTTGACTTGCTTCTTATCATCTATTCATTAAGTTCACCAATGATGATGTTGATACATGTGAACCTAGTTTAGGAGCTTAATGTAATATGTCTATCATGTCTTACATATATGTAATCGAGTGGGTATGAATGAAATACAAAGTGTGGTTGATGCATATAATGTTTAATATTTCATTGTTTATTGTGTAATGATGCATATTGAACTAACTATATACCTACGCATAATTAGAAGACCATAACCTATAAATACCACTTAATTCATGGAAAAACATAACAATTCGAATACCTACTCACATAATCGTACCCTAGCCGTCCAGAGACTCAAGAAGACCTATTCCAAGTTCATAGATCACAATTGATAGTTCTCTAATCATTCTTAACATTTCATTAATCATTAGACTGATCTGAACTGTGTTCTCCGTGATTGGATCGCCAATCAAATAGGATTCTGCACTATTTGAGTTAGTATACGCGTAGAATTAGTTAGTACTCCGTACGTACGCAGTCCCTAACAAGTGGTATCAGAGCTTTGGCTCTTGATTTTGCGTGTGATTTGATCGTTTGGTGTGTAAAAATCACGTTTTTCATTAAAAAAACACCATATTTTTTAGTAAAACAGTGTTTTCGACGTCTCCAGATCTAAAAGTTCACGTTTTCCGGCTTACGGCAGATTAGGGTTCGTAAAAATTCATGTTTTTGCGTCAAAGTGTTCAAAACCTTCAATTTTGCAAAAACAGCAGCCTTCAGTCGCACGATTGACTCAATCGCACGACTTAACTCATTCGCACCTCCCATACGCATGATTGAACTTAGTCGCACATCCATTCGTATGACTGAACAATCTCATTCGCATTGTTCATCCGCATCTGCCCAATCGCACGACTGTTCATTCGTATTTGTCCAATCGCACGATTGGCTCAACCGCATCTGTTCAATCGCACGATTGATTCATGCGGACCTCTCCATTCGCACGAGTGAAAAAGTTTAAGTTTGAAATTCAGAGTTAATACAAATAGGAGACCAGTACTCAGCTTTTACTACCGATTGGGATTCACGAATCCAGAATGATTGCTTCTGGAAAATGAAGTTGGGAATCACAATAAGCCCCTTAAGCTCATAAGGTTAGATGATTACTGACAATGGAAGCAACGGTTCGAGATATACTTAAATGGAGTTGATCCTAATCTATGGAAATTAATCGAGACTGGGTATAGCATGCCGGTTGATGCTGATGGAGTAAAACTTACCTTGGGTGGCACGACTGATAGCTAGAAGGTAATGTACAATGCAGAGAAGAAGGTGTATGCTTTGTTAACTCAGTCAACTCCTAAGGATATATTCCATCATTTTTCTGAGAACAACAAGCCAAGAAGCTATGGGACGCTCTGGAAAAACGGTAAGATGGGAATGCGACGTTGAAGGCATTGAAGGAAAAGGCTTTGAAGAAAGAGTTTGATAACTTCTCTTCGATAAGAAAAGAGAGCCTGGATGACATCATCGACCGTTTCTACCACTTAATGAGTGAGCTGCACACTCATGGGGTTACCACGTCCATGGAAGACAAGGTGTCGAATTTTGCAGATGGATTGCCAGAAAAGTGGGTTTCGTTTGTGTCAAATCTAAGAAAGAATGATATGATGGCAAAATTGGATATTAACAATTTCATTCTAAAGCTGAGAGATGAAGAATTAAGGATGAAGTACAGGTCTCAAAATGGATCATATGATCAGAACCTGTCATTTTACAACTCAACTCCTCAACCAAAAAATTCTGGAGCACCAATTCAAACAACATTCTTGTCCAGTTCAGCTGCTCCGCCCCAAGCCATTACTTCAGGATCTGACATGTCAGGGTCATCTTGCACCCAATATATAGCACCTGAAGCAAATGCTACGAAATTGAAGACCGAGAATCTCGATAATGTAATTGTGGAGGTTGCAAAGGAGCCTATGGATCTCCTAGCAGCTGTCGTTTACTCCTATGACAGGCTAGTTGCGGAGAAGATTGGAAACTGCCATCTTGCCGATGAAGACTACGATCATGTAGATGAAATTGAACTCGAAAGAATGGATATCATGTGGGCGTTGGCTAGTGTTGTCCGAAGGGCGAAAAAGTTTGTGAAGAAAACGAGATAGAACTTGGTAGCCACCATGGACACTACCTTTGCTTTCATTAAAACCAAAGTTACCTATTTTAACTATGGAGAGAAGAGGCATTTCAAGCATGAATGTGTGAAGCCCAAGAAAACAGGTAATGGTAATCCATTCTCCACCTTCAATCGTCAAGATAAACCCAAAAATGGGGCTACATCATCAAGTAAGGATCCTAAGGCCTTAACTGCACAAGATGACGAAAGGCAAGATTGGACCTTTGCTTTGTATCTCCAGGAGAATCCAACATTGCTTGTGTTGAAGTTTTGGATGACGACTCAACAAGCGAATGTGAAATCGCAGTGGAACTACTGATGTCTAATAATGAAGAAACTACGAATGTGGTCAATCACCTAAATGAAGAAGGACTAGGAACAATCAGAATCACTAGCCCCGAACAGTCAAACTCTGCTATGATGGCTGATTCAACCGAATCTTCTCAAGTAAGTAGTAAAGACCAACTTTTTGATAGTCATGCTTGAAATGAATGTAATCAATTTAGAGAAAGCATAGACTCAAAATTTTCTAGGCTATTAGATCACAATGATAGTTTAGTAAATGACTTACAACTGTGCACCAAAGCAAACCAAATTTTAAAACAAAATGAGCACATTTATAAAGAGAAAGTAGAACTATTAAATAAACAACTAGGGGAAACCGAAGTTGTTGCCTTTAACCAAACAAATGACATAAAGTTCTATTTAAACTCCCTAGAAGAAACTAAGAAACAAAAAGTAGTTTTGGAAGTCAAAGTAAACTTTTTAAAACAAAAACTGCACAGCTAGACCAGTTCTTCTCACATAGTTCAACACTTAGTGAAAGAACGCAACAACAGGGAGGGTTTGGGTTACAAAGTGGTTCCACCACCACATGAGGCCTTGTTGAATGCTAAATGCAAACCAATTAATTACAACCCAATCAAAGATCATGTGACTTCCACTCCTCTAGTAAGTGATCCAGATTCCACAAGTAAACCTATTCAATCTGTCACTAAACAAAAGGAGACCACTTCAAAGTCAAAAGGTAAAATGCCTATTGTTAATTTGGATGAACAATTTGAAAAGGTTAAAGTAAAGTTAGGTTCAATCACATCTAATTCTAAACCTTAAAGGACCAAACAAGTCAACCAATCACGTGCACCATGTCGAAGTCCAAATAATCAAAAAGGTAAACATGTTAAAAAGGTTCAAACAATGAAATTTTTTTAATGAAGATAAAACATCTAAACAAGAAGTGTCAAAACCCAAACAGACTAAAGTCATACATGTGTCATACACTTCCCCACAGAAACAGTTCCACCAACATCTCGAAAGTAGATCATGCTACAATTGTGAAAAGTATGGACACTTGCTTCTAACTGTCCTTATTATCAAACACCAAGAAAGAAAATTGAATTTCATGATCCTAAACCAAGTTCTTCTAAAAGGAGTTCTATCACTCCACCAAGAAGAATCAGTGAACATAAAGTTCAAACCATAAGCCAGTCGTCTGTTTATCACAAACATGCTTTACACAAAGCTAGCTTATGGAAAGAAAAATCAAGTCAAATGTTCGATAATGAGCACAAGAAGAAGACTGATCTGCCCTCTCCCTCAAATGGACAGTGGGTAGAATTCATGATGTTGGATGCCTCTAGGTCACCTAAGCCAGTTAAGGCTTGGGTCCCTAACCTCAACTAATCATTTCCTTTTAATGTGCAGGGTGTCCGCTATAGTGCGTCTACAAATACCTGGATTGTTGATAGAGGAGCATCAAGGCACATGACTGGAAACCTATCTCTCTTGTCAAATGTCAAACAAATTAAAGGAGGACATGTTTCATTTGCTGGAAATAAAGGAGGTTTTATCACTGCCAAAGGGGAAGTGGGAAACCAGAAAGTGAAACTTGATAAGGTAAACTACGTTCAACAACTTCAAAATAATTTACTTTTTGTATCCCAGATTAGTGACAAAGGATTCAAGGTCGTATTTGACAACAAGAAGTGCTATGTGTTGAAGAAGGAGTATGTGATACCGGAGGATCAAGTCTTAATGTCAGCTTCAAGATATAATGATTTAAATGTCTTGGACCTATCAAAGGCCTCCACAACTAATCATCAAGTACAATACTTCTTGTCAAAGGCAACAGAAAAGGACTCCATCTCCTGGCATAGAAGAATAGGACACATTAATCCACGGAAGATGAATCACTTGATCCAGAATGATCTAGTGCGTGGCGTAAATGTCAAGAACTTCCCATTACCGGATTTTTGTGCCGCATGTAAGAAAAGCAAACAGATGAAGAAGTCTCATAAGGAAAAGAAAGTTCACTCAATTGACCTACCTCTTGAGCTCCTTCACATGGATCTGTTTGGTCCATTCAGTACAAAGAGCATTGCCAGCGATTTGTACTGCTATGTAGTTACAGATGATTACTCAAGATTTTCTTGGGTGATGTTTTTGAAATCCAAATCAAAGACATTTGAATCATTCAAAGAGCTGGTAACTACATTGGATTCTCTATACAAGCTAAAGGTAAGACAAGTTCGCTCAGACAACGACACCGAGTTTAAGAACCAGTGGATGGAGACATTCTGCAAAGAAAAAGGAATAGTGCACCGGTTCTTATCTGCCTACACTCCTTAAATGAACGGAGTTGCTGAGAGAAAGAATAGAAGCTTGATATAGATAGCCTGGACGATGCTCGCAAACTCGAAACTGCCTATCCAATTTTGGAACGAGGCGGTAGCTAATGCATGTTATACTTTCAATCAAGTCTCAGTGGTCAAACATCCCGATAAAATGTGCTATGAGTTGCTCCAACGACGTAAAACAAATTTGGAGTACCTCGAGCCATTTGATGCACCATGTACACTGCTGAAGAAAACTCAGTCAGGGAAGTTTAGCAAGAAGGCCGAAGAAGGAATTTTCTAAGGATACAACATACCGAATAAGAGAGTTTACAACAACTCAACAAGTCAAGTAGAACTGTGGTGCAACGTTGATGTATAGAGATACACCACACCCCCTTGTTGGAAAAGGACCCTCCTTCTTTTTCGACTATGATGGATTCTTTAAGTCCTTCAACATCCCTCTCTCCCCTCTGGAGGATGATTTATCAACCAGAATGATGTACGAAGTGTTAAATACACCATCACCAGATCCAACGACCTCAACATCACAAAGTGATTCGTTTAGTTCTTCAGGGGGAGCACTTGAGGTAAGTGACTCCTCCTCTGACGATGAAGCCATGGTAAATGATCAGGTGGATCTGGAGGAACAGGTTCCTACTACTGCAAGTACACAAGCATCAGATGTTGATGTATCTGACACTTCAGAACCCCACACTCCCACTGCCTCAGATACTGAACCAGCTGTTCACAATCTGGATAATGATGTAGTTGTACCCACCACTCCTGGATCTCGACTAAATGTTTATCATCCCTTGGATAATGTCATTGGCGATGTTTGATCAGGAGTACAGACAAGAAATCAGCTATACTCAGCTGATTATGCCTCGGTAATGGAAAAGGAATATCTTCATGATGGTGCATATCGATGTTTTGTGTCTCAATTTGAGCCAAAATATGTTACTGAAGCCCTAAACCACAAGTGAGTGTAATGCAAGAAGAACTTCTTCAATTCAAGAAGTTAGAAGTATGGACTCTGGTGGATAGACCTAAAGGTGCTAAGGTCATTAGCATCAAATGGGTTTTGAAATGCAAGAAACGTTCTAAGGTCTTCACCTATTAAAATTCTAAACACAAAAACATTTTCGGTTTTAGAATTTTAGGGGAGAATAGGTTAAATTAGTATTAAAATAGTTGTTTTAGTTTTAGTATTTATAAAAAAAACAACAAGGGAGGAGGATGGTGTAGTTAATAGAAATGAGATCGTATCTGTGATACTGATTCAAGGATTTTGGAAAATGATAGTACACAGGAACAAAGAGTTTAGGACTTTAAAAGAATTTAACTGATTAAGATGTGAAATTCGAAGTATAAGTCTGAGAAGTCTAAGCAATATAAAAGGAAAAATGATAGTAAAACTAGCTGCTATTAAGGTAACACAGAGAAAGTAGATCCACAGGTTGCTAGACCACTACATGATGTGTCGGTAGATTCAACATAATAGATAAGTAGACCACATTGGTGATTCAAGCTCAAACTAAATTGCTCAACAAGCTGTGGGTTATCATCTTATCCCTAGTTAACACAATCAATGAAGTTCCAATAAGGGGTGAAGAGCAAAATAAACGCCACAAATGTGTGCGGATGACCATAAAAATGAGCAAAGCACATGAAAAATGCAAAAAGAAATCAAGCTAATAACCTATGTTGTTTGTGCAATCTGTGCGAAAAGAAATCAAGCACTGACCTGAGGATAAGCATAACTTAAATATTCTAGAATTCATTGTTGTTTTTGTTTCTCTGATGTGCGATGGAACTGACCTGAGGCTTGGCATCTCTTTGAGAGCTCGTAGAATAGTTTCTTCTTGTCCAAGTACTCGTAGACTGCTCAAAAATTTCTTGAGGAATGTTGATTACCATATAAGTGTGGGATCCACAAATGCTTGTTGAAATAATTAAACCTTAATTCATCACCAATGTGTGACCAAATTTGTGTATGGACTTAAGAGGACAAGTATACTGACAATCATCGTGAGCTGCAATTCTTGAAAGTCCAAATCATTGTGTGTATCTTACAACACTAGTATGATTTCCTAAACTTGCTAATGACTCTCGATTAAAACAAGAATCTAGCATCAAAAGGCTTTGGTAAAATGTCCCAAATGATTTGATAAACCTGTATGATTCTATAATGAATCATTCCAGTTATGATCAAAGTGTCTTGATGTTATACTGTCTAGGAAGAAAAATCTGGTAGATACTCATCTTAGGATTTCAACTTCACACAAAAATACAAAATTATGTTTTAGCTTTGTTTTATTTCTAGTTGTTTAATTTAGTTAATTTTATTTAATTTAGTAGTTAAATGTCGGACTATGCATCGTAAGTCAATCTGGGATTTACTCACTAAAAAGGTCACGTCTGAGGTGACCAATGGGATTTTCAAAGGTAAAAGGGTCACGTCTGAGGTGAAAAATTGTTTTGTTGATAAAAGGATCACGTCTGAGGTGATCAATAGTTTTCTAAGTTAAAAAGGTCATGTCTGAGAAGATCACTGGTCAAAAGGGCTAAGAGTATGAATGGTCATGAGATCAAACTAAATAAGTATGAGCCATTCGCACAACTGAATTATGAGTATGGACCAGTCGTACGATAGGACCATACGTATGAGCCCAATCACATGATTAAACCACACGTATGGACCAGACGTGTGATTGGACCATAAGTATGGGTCAATCCATACGATTGGTTCATCAGAATGAACCAATCGCACGAATGGAGGTGACCGAATGAGTAAGTCGCACGACTAAAACCTAGTCGCACGACTAAAGGTGACCGACTGAGCTAGTCGCACGACTGGGCCTCAATCGCACGAATTAACAGTGTGTTTAGGTTCAGTCGCATGACTGAAAGAAACCCTAGTATAAATGGAGGGGGAGTCGGTCACAGTCATTCATCAGCCCCAAATCGCCCCTAAATCGTATGACTGCAATGGCGTCAACCTCTGATCTTCTGATGTACCTCGTTGGTTGTTGAGGTTTGAAGTTGACCCATCTGGTGTGGTACTCCTTTTTTAGGGCTGCTTCAAACCAGCCTGACATCTTACGAGGGTCAGCGTATAGCAATTTTAACTTTGCTAACTGGTTGAGCTCAAAATCAAGAAGAGTCTTCAGATCATGTGGGAATCTGAAGTACTCAATTTCCTTCTCACGTTTAACCGTGTAAACATTGAGATCCTCAAAATATGCCCACGCTATGATTTTTCCTGCCACCTTTTGATGTTTCTTGAC
>BJCM01202743.1:0-16873 GCA_018326385.1 Flaveria bidentis | reverse complement strand
CACAAAAAAGTTTCTCTCATTTTCTTCTTTCATAAAAAATATAAAAATAAAAAAAAACTCATTTTCTTACCACATTCATTTTACACATGTATAAAATCGGATTTACACATGTGTAAATAATAGGTGGATGCTTTTTTTAAGTATATCAATATGGTCGGAGATAGAAAGATAAAAAATATTGAAATTAACGGTGATTTTCTTTTTGAAAAAAATAATATTATGAAAGAAGATTATGAACATTTAAAAAAGTGTAAATAACATGTGACTTTAATGTATTAAGAAATGTGTGACTCACATAAGTTTCTAGAGTTATAAAAAATATTTGAATTGAAAAAAATGATTAAATTTAAAATGTGTATGATTTTTAAAATATGTGTAAATCTATGATAATATGAGAGGAGAGACAAAAGAAGAGAAACATTATATTAATTAATTAACTAACTGATTAATTGGATAGATAAAATTTTAATTGAATACTTTAAGAGAATGATTAAAATACAAATTATTATAAAACCAAAACGTGTAACAATGATTAAGGTATTCACACATGTCATATTGATCAAAATTATGTTGGGAGCAATTAATAATGTTTCCCCCTCTCAAGTTTCACATTTTTTAAATATTCACAACTTTTACGTATGACATTATTTAATAAAAATACACCATAAAAATGAGCATTTTTAATTCTTAAAAAAAATGTATGGTGCTAATATAAAAACAAAGTATTTTATAGCTCATTGTGTAATTTCATTAGATTATTGTTTAATCTTCTAAATTGATGAGGATTACCCAATTATTTGATGAAAAATACACAATGAACTTAAAAAAATATTTATTTTCTTATTATTATGTTATTCGAAAATTATAAATTTAAAAAACACAATGCATAAGACAATGGTTATATTAGACACAATAGGTAACACAATGACCAGCACGTGACTCGATAATTAACAATAGACACGATAAGCTGCTCGATGAGGATTACATAATGACATGATTTGGATTATATAGTGAACTGAAAAATGTAAAAATATTACATTTTTAGCATTGTGTTATATAAAAATCATCATTTTAAAAAACAGAATGCACAACACAGTAGTCAATATTAGACACAATGGTAACATATATTCCAGCACTAGACTCGATCATTAGCAATAGACATAATGAGCTATTTACAAGTATTACACAATGACCTCATCAGTGATACACAATAAACTGGAAAATTTGTAAAAAATCTTATTTTCAGCTCTTGGTAGTTTAAAATCACTATTTTAAAAAATATAATAGTTAAAATTAGACACAATGACTAGCACTACACTTGATTATTAGCAATAGACAAAATACAATGATTGATAAGGATCACATAATGACCTAATAATGATTATACACTAAACTGAATAACATAAAAACGTTACATTTTTAGTATTGTTTAATTTGAAAATCATCATTTTAAAACAAAAAATAATGCATAAGAAAAAGTCAACTTTAACCACAATGATCTAATTAATATTATACAACAACCTAATATTACATAATAAGCTGACAAGTATTACACAATGAGCTGAAACAACATGATTTTTTTGTTTTTATGTACCAAAATTATAGATATTTTAAAGATTAAAAACACTTGTGTTTTTTGGTGTAATTTTATAATAAGAAACATTGTTGTATGTAAAAGTGATGAGTGTTTAAAAAAGATGTAGCTTGAAATTATGGTTAAGATTAAAATAACTTGGCCTATCATATAAAGTTTCAATTATTTACCATTATACCATCAGATTTTCTTACTATTACGTTTTTAGTATTTTGTTTTTTGAAAATCACTATTTTTAAAAAGACAATA
This sequence comes from Flaveria bidentis, assembly GCA_018326385.1. NCBI lineage: Eukaryota > Viridiplantae > Streptophyta > Magnoliopsida > Asterales > Asteraceae > Flaveria > Flaveria bidentis. The sequence continues at coordinate 15,030 of BJCM01202743.1, read as the reverse complement.
TTTAACATTAGACACAATGAGTAGCACAATAACTATCTCTAGACTTGATTTTAAACAATAGACATAATGAGTTGCTTGATGACTATTACGCAATGACCTGATCAAGATTACATAATAAACTGGAAATCGTAAAATTTTATATTTTTAGCATTATGTTATTTGAAATACATCATTTTTAAAAACACAAGGCATAAAAATAGACAACATTAGGCATAATGATCTAACGAATATTATATAATGACCTGATATTACACAATAAACTGACGAATATAACATGAAAAAAACTTTTTTTTTATGTATCAAATTTATAGGTATTTTGAAAATTAAAAAGCACTCATTTTTATGGTGTAATTTAAATATATATATATATATATATATATATATATATATATATTGTATGTAAAAGTTAAGAGCGTTTATAAAAAGATGAAACTTGAAAATATGCTTAAGACTAAATTACCCTTTATTTATCATTTAAAATTTTAATTATTTACTATTATGCTATCAACTTATCATAGCCCTTGTGCAGGATCGGTTTATATCACTAAACACTTGTTTTTTCTCTCAAACTCACTTAAACTACACTAAATTGAAGCAGAGTCTATAAGAGTTGATAATAATATAATAAGTTATATTGAACACAGAAAGATAATTTTCAAGATACTTGCATATATTGCTTCTTAACTCAAAGTGTTACAAGACTCTTACAAGCATATTACATGAGTTACAATGAGAAACTATATATAATACTACCTATATCCGGATATAATTTGATACCAGTTGGAATCCTCTAACTAAAGCAAATACTACAGAGCTATAGTTTAAGGTATCTTAAATAATGTCTTATCTAAGATAAGGTAGTCATGACATGTCCATGACTTACCTTTTGTCACCAACTAAAGTTGGCAACTGTGTTATCTACTAAAGATAAATAGTGGAATAAAATATGGTCAACTACATGGCTTTTGAGAAAGCGTCACGCAGTATATTAGAGGTCTGCAGCGGGGTGTCAGAGACACCATACTTATGTCCACTGGTTCATAGCAGTGTCTTCCGAAGGGTAGTTGGCTTCGGAAGAACAAGTTCATCTGAAGCCACTTATACTTCGGAAGAGGCTACTTCTTTCGAGGCATGAGGACTTCTTCTTTTCTTCATACTTCGGAAGTTGTCTTCTGATCTTTTTTTCTCAGACTTGATCTTCGGAAGTGAATACTTTGACTTCGAAAGTAGAGTTTGTCTTTGTCTTCGGAAGAACTCTATTTCCTTTGGAAGTTCCACACATAGCTTAGGAAGCCTTTGTAAGTTGCACCAAAATTTGTCTAAGTGATTTGGCTTTGGTTGCACCAGCCTTCTTCTTGATCCAACAAACTACCTCTAGGCTGATGCTACCAAAACTTCACTTATTCCTGCTTCTCAAAACTTTCAACATAAGGAAAACCAGATATTTATATGTTTCTTTGTTCTTCCCTGAAGTAGTGCCGTGAAGTTTGTACATATCATTAGTTGACAGGAGCTCCAGTCTGTCACCCTGAATGATATGCACCTTCTTTTGGGTCCCTCTGAATAGAGTTAGTTGATGAGAGTTGTAGTCATACTCCCATCTAACTATAGGTTCCAAATCAGGATCTTCCACCATTTGTAAAAAGGTTGTGCCTTTGGAGGTTGATTTTTCCTTGTCTTCGTTCTTTCTCAGTTTCAATTCCTCTTCAATCTTTGCTCTTGTGGTTAACTCAGCAAGATGAAGACTGCTGAGATGACTTCTAAAATGAGCAGTAGTTTCGGAGTTGAAGGGATTGGAGAATGGTTTCTCTACTATCTCAGCAATGTCAAACCTTCTATAGTGTAACAGAGATAAGGCATTCAGCCTGCTGCTTTCACCATTCTCTCTCTCCAAAACAAAGTTGTGAGAGGCATCATCAAACTTGCACTGGATGATTTTCTTTCTAGGAACAAGAGGCTGACTAGGAATCTTGTCTCCTTTCTTTGTGTCCAGCTAAGTCACCAGCTTTCTTCTCATCTTCTTCTCTTCATCATTTAAGGAGTCAGAGTTAAGACTAAGAAGTCTAGCAGCATGGTCCAGTGTTCCTCTGGGCAGATCAAGAAATTGATCTCTTGTTAAGGAACATGAAGATCCATCAACTTAAGACAGTTTGATAGAGTCTTATTCACAAGAGATGTCGCTCAGGGTTGTGCAGTTTGATAGCTTTGTCTTGATTGCCTTAAATTCTTCCAATGAGAGATGTTTGGAAGGCTGAGGGGATGGTTAGGAAGGTTGTGGTGTAGTGGTTCTGGAGAGTGTTTTGGGTTGAAGGATGGGTAGTTTAGGTGGTTGAGGTGAGGAAGTATGTAAGGATAATGGTGTGGGTTTAGGTGTGTAGGGTTCAGTTTTGATGGTGAATGGAGAGGGTGTTGGTTCAGGTTGGGGTTGAGTGGTTGGCTTGAAGATCATCCCCTGTACCCTTCTATACATCTCTTTCCTTTTGGCCAAACGAATGTCAACCTTGATTTCACTGACAATTCGCTGAAGTGTCTTTTCAGACATGGGTCCCACATGTCTGCCTGCCAGAGAAGCCGTGAGCCCGGAGATAGTCTTTCATCTAGGCTTTCTCACCTATCTTCTTGGTTGTAGTGACCCTTTCTTCTTCTTCTTTCTTCTTCTTCTTTCTTCTTCTTCTCCTTCAACTTATCTCTTGCATTTTTCTTTCTCTCCTTCTCTAGTAGATCCTGCTCTTTGTTGAAGAGCCATAGGATCGTCTCATCATTATGTGGAGATAGTTCTTAAAGAGAGAAACCTCGGGAGGTTAGAAAAGCTATCCTTTCCCTCGGGAGCTGCATGTCAGCTTCCCTCTGTTCTCTTTCTTTTTCTTCCTCTAAGGCTAACCGTGTTGCTTCCGTCTATTTTCATTCCATAGCCCGGTTGCCTTTTCCAACTCTATCAGCTCCTCTAATGGTAGCAGGAGTATGTCTTCATTGGTAGTTCCAAGCTTTATAAGCTGATCAATGATTTCTACCCTCTTCTTATTGTTGATTTCCTCCTGGCTGGCTGCAGCTAGTTTAGAACTGGCAGCTAACAGCTTCCCAGTTGGAAGTTTGTGTTTTCTTTTAAGCTTTTCAATCCTCTCCTCTTCCTGAAGCTATTATGCAGTCATTTTCTTCTTTCCTTTATCATCTTTTGAAGTGCTTGACATTGGTGGTTCTTGGAGAGAGGATTTAGATTGTGAGAGAGGTAGTGAAGGTGTCTGAGCTAGAGGTTGATTGAGAAAGTCCTCACTGTTCACCTCAGATGCCAGTTCTAGAATTGCATTTGTGATGATTAGATCATCAAACAGTGAGAAAAATCCTTCCGCTGCTTCTATTTCAGCTTCGGAAGACTCGGCTTGTTCTTCCGAGGCTTTGACTTCAGCTTTGAGAGTTTGAGGGAGTGCAGTTTCTGTCCCAACTGTTTCGGTTGCTAGGCCATTAGTCGTTATTTCGCCTTCGAATTGAATCTCAGGTTCCATTTGGACCTTAGGTTGACCAACTTCTTCCACAGTGGTAGAAAGTGCACTTAACCTTTGAAGCTCTTCAGCTCCAAAGTACATCATAGCTGCATCAGGGCTATGAAAAGGTAGTTGCAATGGGAGCCGAATATAGAGGATCTCAACAAAAACTTGGAGAAGAGTCTATAGAGATCTTTGAGCATCCTTGAGTCAATTTGCAGTACGACTTTAGATGGCTCAGAAAAGGTAGTTGCAATGGGAGCCGAATATTTTGGAAGTTGAAGTTTAGCTCAGTGGTTCCTCAGGTGTTTGTCTCTGAACACTCTCCCCATTTTTGGTAGCATCATCTTGAGAGCTAGATGAGCTAGAGGAAGAGGTCAAAGAGACCTGAATGGGTACATACCTAACAGATCTCTCAATCTGTTTCTCAGCTAGTTGAGCCTTGAGATTGTCAATCTCAAGTTGCTAAGTGGCGAACCTATCCACTAAAGTCCTAACCTTGGATTCAAGGTTTGAGACTTTAGAAAGCAAGTCTTGTATAATGAGTTGCAGTCTTCCCTAATCTTCTTTTGAAGAATTACGGGGAGATGAGGTAACATACCTAGTATGTTCAGCCTCACTACCAAATGTGGTTTCATGGCACCCTTGCTTAATGATGTCTCTTTTAGAGTCATCAAAAGGCATGGTTGCCGCATATTCAGTCTCAGAAATATTACCACTGTCTAGAAGGTCCATTGAGGCATCTTTTGTAGTGGCAGCTGAATCTGCATGAGTCCCCTCCATATCAGTGGAACTCGGCTCAGTAAAGGTTTGCTGATTGGGGCTAGAGATAAGAGGTATCTCTAGGCTCTGTTGATCTTTGAGAGAGTGTTGTAGATCAACTTCATTGCCATGAAGAGACATAATATCTTCATTAGTTTTGAAAAGAAGGTCAGTGAAGGATAGAGAAGGTAAACCTACTGACCCGGGACCTTGATCAATGTCTACAGGCATTGAGCCTCTGGTGTGGCTGTCCTTTTGTGGTTGCTTAGAGGAGTATAGATACTCACCCTGAGGGCTTTTAGCTTAGGTATCAGGCTCATGGGTTTGATCTGAGGAGACTCAAGGCCCATATTAAGGTCAAATGTGAAGGATGGTAAGACCTCATACTGATTGGGATCCCAATGTTCCATTCTAGTCCTTTTGGATTGAACCCGTGGAGCTTGTTCAATCAGAGTAGATTAAATAAGGGTTTTTTTGGGGAATCTTTGGTAAGTAATGGTGATGGGTGAGAAGGTGGAGTTGACAGTATGGGGGCAGTTTCTGGTGTGGGTTCATCTCCTGTGGGGTGAATAAGGATGTCACCAGGAGCTATTTACTCAATCATACCTGAAAGAAGAGAAGTACCTTCCAATGAAGTTGGTGGACACCTTCTTCAAAGTTTTGAAGATGGTTGGCCTCATTTAAGGGACACTTAGAGCAGCTGCACATACAAGCCGACTCTGGTCCAACTCACAGTTGATAATATGCTAGAGAAAACTAGGATACATAAAGAATGTGTCCCGCTGGAGATTTTCCTTAAGATTGGTCAGCGCAAATCTTGAGTAGTTAAATCTATAGCCTCTCACCATTCCATGAACTAGGCACCCTAGTTCGTATGGAATTTGATCCCATCCCCCCAGATTTATTAGACAAACAGTGAAAAATGACATCCAGCAGGAACTTCCAGTTGTAAGAAAAATTGAACTTGTAAATAGTGGACCTGCTAGACGTTTCCACCATATCCCATTTTTATGTAAGTGTTGTCCAAATCTGCTTTGGGGAACTATATGGGGGCACCTTCATCATGAAGCTCAAGATGCTCCCTAATGATTTGCTCAGTAATGACCAACTCTTGGCCACAAATGCTCGATTGAATTACACGAATCCCATTTAGGGTTTCAATCTTACCATTATCCCAAAATTCAGCCATGTGATTGGAATACACAGTGGGATTAATAGTTAGGGCGGTTTAATAGGATGATTGGGTAAGAAAGGAAATGATTTCAGAGAAGTCAGCATCTCTTGAGGAATCAAGAAGTGCGACTTGATTGTGCTGAGGGTTAAGTGCCATTTGTGAAAGGTGAACGTGGATTAGTTTAAGCTTGGGTAAATTGGGAAGGAAGAAAGCTTTTTATGGCAGTAAAAATAAGGTAAGAAGATCAAAGTGAATAATCAGGAATATTTAAAAGAGGGTGAAGTGGCGGTAATAGGGTTAGGATAAGGCGATGTGAAGTTTTAGTGGATGATGTGACAAGGGCGGTAAGGTTTAGTTCAGTTAAATAATCCGACATCAGTAACAAGATCTTTACTTTTTACAGTGTGGGGCCCAAAAGATTTTCGTTACATAGTAAAGTTTCTCTTTCGAATATAAATCATTTTTGAAGATAATTTGTCTTCCGAAGGCAATTTTTACTTCCGAAGGTAAAGCTTTGCTTCCGAAAGTAAAGATTGCTTTCTAAATGGAGAGTTTTATAAGCTTCAGAAGTAGATCTGATATGTAATCAATTGCTTCTTCCGAGACTAAAAACTCTTCCGAGAAGAAAATTATCCTTGGAGGAATTTTGCTTCGAAAGATATGTAAAACATCTTCTGAGGGTTAATTCCTCTTCGGAAGAATTTATACTTAGAGAAAGTTTCAGAGAGAGAACTTTTGTAACAAGGCTTAGATTGAATTGACATAAGACATTACATATTAAAAGGTTTCCAAAAGAGGTGAGCTAATTAATATTTATCATCCCAATAGTTGTAATGAGATACTTAAATCTCTGTTCATCAAAAGATTTGGTGAATAGATCAACAAATTGTTCATTTGAATCAACCTTGATTAGCTTGATTAGATTTTTCTTATGAATATCTCTAATGAAATGATACCTGATATCAATATGCTTTGTCTTGGAGTGCTTCACAGGATTTTCAGTGATGGAGATAGCATTGTTATTGTCAATGTGGATAAGAGTGCTCATAAAGTTGAATCCATAGTCTAACATCTGATTTTGAATCCATAGTAGCTAAGCATAGCAACTTGCAACATCAATTTATTCAGCTTGAGCAGTTGATGTAGAGACACGAAATTGTTTCTTACATTGCCATGAGATGATCCTTCCACCAAGAAATTGATATCCTCCTGATGTTGATTTCTTGTCAATGTTGCGGCCACCATGGTCACTGTCAGAGTATCCATAAACATTAAAATTGTTGTTCCTGGGATATCAGAGACCTAATTTAGGTGCTCCTTTGAGGTATCTGAGGAATCTCTTAGCAGCAGCTAGGTGAGACACCTTTTGGAGCAGCTAGATATCTTGCACAAATACATGTGGCAAACATGATATCAGGTCTACTAGCTGTGAGATACATCAGAGAACCAATAATTACCCTATACTAATGTTGATTAGTATCCTCCCCTACAGAATCAGGGTATAGATTATGGTTTCTGGGCATGGGTGTCTTAGTTGGCTTACAATCTTTCATTTCAAATCTTTCTAAGATGTCATTGACATACTTGAATTGATTGATGAAGAACCCTTCCTTCATTTGCTTCACCTAAATTCCAAGAAAAAAGTCCATTTTTCCCATGGAACTCATCTCAAACTTCTTCTTCATATTGCTTTCAAAATATTTACACATTTGGTCATTTGAAGAACCAACAACATAGACTTGAACAAGCAAAATATCATTTCCAGACTTCCTTATGAAGAGAGTCTTATCAATGGTACCTCTAGTATAACCATTCTTTAGAAGAAACTAAGACAAAGTATCATACCACAGCCTAGGTGCTTGGTGCAACCCATATAGAGCTTTATCCAATTTGCACACATAGTTGGGGTGTTGTGGGTCTTCAAATCCTAGAGGCTAGCATACGTAGACTTCCCTATCTATATCCCCATATAGAAAGGCAGACTTGACATCAAGTTGGTAGATAGTGAAATTCTTGGATGCAGCATAAGCAACGAAGATCCTAACTACCTTAAGTCTTGCAACAGATGCAAAGACATTAGTATAATCAACTCCTTCCTCTTGAGTGTATCCTTGAACCACAAGTCTTGCCTTATTCTTGATAATCAAGCCTTTGTCATCTCTCTTGTTTCTAAAAAACCATTTTGTGCCTATAGGTACTTGACCAGATGGTAGTGGACATAGGTTCCAATACTTTTGTCTCTTGAATTGAAGCAACTCTTCTTGCATCGATTCAACCCAACAACTATCTTTCAAAGCATCTTTTACATTCTTGAGTTCCATCTGGGAAAGGAAGCATGAGTACAAGTAGACATTCCTATTATGAGTCTGTCCTCTTGTTTTTACACCTTTAGAGACATCCCTTATGATGTTTTCAGCTGGATAAGTATTATGAATTCATAGACGAGGAATCACTTCTAGCTACAAAGATAGATCCAGATTGGACATATTTTGCTCAGGAGCTAGTACACTTTGTCCAGCTATTGTTTCAAATTCATTCAATAAAGACTGATTAAATGAATGAGAAACATCATCATTTGTTAGCTGTGAAGTAGCATTAACAGTTGTCTGTTCCTTCAGAATGCTACTTCCATCAGCTTGGTGTTGTGAAGGGTCACGTGATGAATTTTAAGGAACAACAGGTGATTCACTGGTTGAAGCTCCACTATTCCTTGAGATAGTTCTACTGTCAGATCTGCCAATAGTGGAAGCTTGATTTCTTGTAGCTCTTGGAGAACTTGGAACAGGTCTGGGTAACTCAAACAATTAGGTATCTTCTGAATTTCCTTGAGTACCTGTTCTAGCTAAATTATTCTCACAAGATGGTTTAGAATAGTTTAGAAACAATTATAAATCAAAAATATAATCAGGTCCATTCCCCCTAACACAAGGAGTGTGCTCATTAACAACTATGTTGGATGATTCCTCAAATTGTTGATTCTTGATGTTGTATACTCTATAAGCTTTAGACAGAAAAGAGTATCCAACAAAGATAGCATCATCTGACTTTTCAGCAAATTTTGCCAAATTGTCCTTTGTGTTAAGTATGGTACACCTGCTGCCAAAGGACAGTAGAAAGCCAATGAATGGTGGCCTCTTGTTCCATAGCTCATAAAGGGTTTTTCCATATGGCTTAACTACAAAAACTCTGTTTTGCATATAGCATGCAGTGCTGACTACCTCTGCCCAGAATGTTAGAGATAGTTTGGAATCAGCTAACATAGTTCGAGCAGTCTCAATAAGTGTCATGTTCCTCCTCTCAGCAACACCATTTTGTTGAGGAGTTCTGGGAGCACTATATTGTCTGTTAATCCCTTTTGAGTTATAGAATGAGTCAAGAACAAAGTTCTTAAACTCTGTCCCTTGATCACTTTTGATTATCTTAACCTTGTGATCAATTTGATTTTCTATCATAAGAATAAAAGATTTTAATGTTTCAGCAGTTTTATCTTTAGATCTTAAAAAGAATACCCATGTAAATCTTGTAAAATCATCAATAATCACAAGGCAGTATGAATTTCTTCCAATGCTCATTATACTTGTGGGACCAAATATATCCATGTGCAATATTGTAATGGAGTGGTGATAGAGTTAACACTTTTGGATTTGTGAGATGCCCTGTGTTGCTTCCCTTTCAGGCATGCAACACAGTTATCTTTGTAGAAAAATTTTTTTAGGCAAACCATGTACCAATTTATTTTTAGCCAATTTATTCATTGTCTTAAAATTTACATGACACATAAGTTTATGCCAAAGTGTTGACTCATCACTATCAGCTTTGGAAAGAAAGCATGATACTTCACCTATTGGGGAAGCATCGTTCATATCTAGCTTGTAAATATCCCCTTTCCATGGAGATCTAAGAAGCACCAATTTTGGAGGAATTGTCATCCCTAGTTTGAGGATAATGCACTCATGGTCAATGAAAAGCATTTGATGTTTTTGATCACAGAACTGAGAAACACTTAACAAATTGTGTTCAAGTTGTTTGACAAAGTGAACTTTGTCAACTTTTAACTTTCCATTTGATATACTTCCTTTTCCAGAAATATATCCTCCGGGCTCACCTCCAAACTAGACAAGACCTCCATCATAATGTTGAAATTGTTAAAGGATAGATTTGTTCCCTGCCATGTGCATGGAGCATCCACTATCCACAATCCAAATATTGTTATTCTTGTCATATGGATGTCCCTGCACATAATATAAGATGATTAGTTTTGATTGGAAACCCAAGCCTTGTTGGTCTTGGGTTCTTCCAATGATAGTGACATAATTGAACCAAAGGTTAAGCATGGGGGTTCAATGGATGTCTTTGAAGAAGAGGTTTGGGCCGCAACATCCTTCTTGATCTTCCAATCCATCCTTTTGTTGATCATTGAGGATGAGCCTTTTGAGGCTTGTACAGCATGGCATTCTTTCAAAGCTTCTTTCTTTTTGGAAGAAACCTTCACCACCTTTTCTTCCGAAGCAGTCTTCTTCTGGGGTAGTTTCAAGGGAGCTCTTTTGCTCTTTTCATTTTTAACAATTTTAGCTTCCAAAGCTATTTTCCCTTCGGAAGAAGATTTTTCCTCTAAAGGCAACCTTGCTTTAGAAATCAGCTTTCCCTTTTTCATCACCTGGACCATTTGATAGGGTCCAAATGAGAAAGCTTCCCTGACTCCTTATCTCTTAACATTATTTGCATAATATGTGCTAGGAAGATTGTAGTAACAATCTTTAGCCATGTGGTTTTTCAGACCACACACTATGCATGCAATGTTAGTCTTTTGGGAATTTGAGGATTGCTGTTTCTTGTTCTTTTTCTCCTTATCAGCAACCTTTCCCTTTAACTTCTGATCCTTTGGTAGGACATGAGTGTTAGTACTACACTCCTTTCCTGGGTTATAGTTACCCACCACTTGGAATCTAGCTGAGATGAATACACCCTTATTTTTTGGTCAATCATCAGGTTGGACTCAGCCACTTTCTTGGCAGTTCTTCTTGCAACTTTAACTCTGCTTCTTCTGGCTTTGGTGGTTAGGATTTGATCTTCACCGGAAGAGGTGGGTTGATTTACCTGTTTCTTCCCTGTGTTGGCGTCTATTATTGCATCACTCTACAACTCAAGTGAAGATGGGTCAGCAGATGGGACCTCTTGCTCTTCATTACCACATCTAGGTTGTCTTATGGACTCATAAGAATATGGTGGAGAAATTTTATTGGTTTTTTAATCCTCCTTTGTTTTGATAACAAATTTTTGAGTGGGAGGATGATGAAATAATAGCTTGGAAGTTTTGCTCAGAAATAGCATACTTCCTGACTTGAGCCTCAACAATGACAAGCTGGACTTGAGCCTCAAACAATTTGGACATTAAATCCTTTATTTGAGTAGTATAGTTTGTATGTTCATGTTTTAACAAGGACATATCAACTCTTCAATTTTTCTTTGATAGTCAGATTCAGCCCTTTTAAAGTCAGATTTCAAAACATTTAGAGACTCAATATCAGATTTAATCTCCATATTGTAGTCCTGATACAGTTTAACCTTAGCAATACATGCAAGAGTATAGAGATGTTTATACTGTCATCTGTCCCTGCCATGAGTGCTTGAGTAGAAGTCACATCATGTACCATAAAGCTCCAGTCAACTTCTTGAGCCATTGCAGCTATCTTTGTCGACTTTCTAGTGGGCTTGGATATAGATGTATGTGTGGAGGCCTATGGGGTTGGGTTCTGGGGAAATTGCCTTCCAGTTCTCTTGAAGAACTTCTTTGCTCTATACGTTAAAAGAGCCATTTGTTGGACAGTGTCCACGTACTCCACATCATCTGGACTAAAGCACTCTAGATCATCAAAGCAGTACTGAAAATCACTAGAGTGTCCACTTCCTGAGACAAAGGCACAGTTGTCCTGAAAGGAACTATGCTGAGTCTATTGAGACCTTGGAGTCTCAGGAAATATGATATATGGTCTAGATGAGCAGGATGGCTATTGGGAGTAAGTTAGGTACTGTTGAGGTTGTGTGGGTCCTGGGCCTTTAACAACCATTAAGGCATTGCTAACAGGAAGACTCGGGGGACTGCTTGTCTGATGGCGTTTCTTGCTCTCCATCTCTAAACGGTATCCATCAAGGATGCCATAAAGTTCATTCATGGTGAGGGTGTTTAAATTTATAGTTCTCTTGATAGAGACACAATAGAACGTCCACTCATTAGGAAGAGCACTCATGAACTTTCTTATGAGGTCTCTAAGTTCAAGAGTGATTCCCACAGACTGAATGGAAGAAATAAGATCCATTACCTGAAGTATTGCTAGTTGAGGGTCTCTCCAGTAATGTAGGTGAAGTTCTCAAACTACTTCTTTAATGAGTCCTTCATGGAGTCATTTGAGCTAGAGTACATTTAAGCAAGTGCATCAAATAGTTCTTTGGCTGACTTGCAATGCTCAAATCCCACCATGATGGAGTTGGGTATTGAAGTCATAAGAATAGTCATTGCATAGCTGTCAACGTCCATCTTCTTCCGGTCCTCATCAGAGTAGTCTTCAACAGCCTTCTCTATTATAGCACCGTTTCCACTAGGTGCTGCCACCTTGGGTTTATACGGCCCATTGACAATCGAATACCACATCTTGCTGTCTTGATACCTGATGTAGCCTTCCATGCGTCTGCTCCATGACCTGAAGTTTTCAGGAGTGATGATGGGAGCTTTAGTCATAGTTCTCATCTCTACTTCAGACTTGTTGAGGGCCATTTTGAGTGATGTATAAGGAGGAGTGAAAAACAGGTTGATTAGGATGGTAAGTTCTCACAATCAAGAGCCTAAAAAGATCTGATACCAATTGCAGGATCAGTTTATGTCACTAAACACTTGGTTTTTCTCTCAAACTCGCTTAAACTACACTCAGATGAAGCAGAGTCTCTAAAAGTTGATAATAATATAATAAGTAACAATGAACATAGAAAGATAATTTTCAAGGTACTTGCATATATTGCTTCTCAACTCAAAGTGTTACAAGACTCTTACAAGCATATTACATGAGTTACAATGAGAAACTATATATAATACGACCTACAGCCGGATATACTTTGATACCAGCTGGAATCCTCTAACTAAAGCAAATACTACAAAGCTATACTTTAAGGTATCTTAGATAATTTATTATCTAATATAAGGTAGTCATGACATGTCCATGACTTACCTTTTGTCACCAACTAAAGTTGGCAACTGTGCTATCTACTAAAAGTAAACAATGAAACAAAGTATGGTCAACTACATGGCTTTTAAGAAAGTGCCATGCAGTATATCCGAGGTCTGCAGCAGAGTGTCAGAGACACTATACTTATGTCCACTGGTTCATAGCAGTGTCTTCCGAAGGGTAGTTGGCTTCGGAAGAACAAGTTCTTCCGAAGCCACTTATACTTTGGAAGAGGCTACTTCTTCCAAGGCTTGAGGACTTCTTCTTTTCTTCATATCGGAAGTTGTCTTTTGATATTTTCTTCTCAGACTTGATATTCGGAAGTGAATACTTTGACTTCGGAAGTAGAGTTTGTCTTCGGAAGTTGATCTTTCACTTTGTCTTCGGAAGAACTCTATTTCCTTCGGAAGTTCCACACTTAGCTTCGAAAGCCTTTGTAAGTTGCACCAAAATTTGTCTAAGTGATTTGGTTTTGGTTGCACTAACTTTCTTCTTGATCCAACACCTTGGATCTAAGATCTAATGAATAAAAATTCTTCTCATAATTTTTAGTTTTTCTTTCTTTTTATAATAACCCTACTAATATTCTAAAATCATTTATTTAAATTATGTACTTTTAATTTAGTATTAAAAATTAAATATTTAAATTATTATTTAAATTAAGTAATATGAGTTTTTCTAATTTTGGATTTTGAAATTGTTAAACAAATATGGAAAAATTGTCAAGATTAAATTCTCGCTAATATTAATTAAAGATTTCTTTTTCATAATTAGATCATGTAACTTTTAAGATTGAGATTGATTATGGTTATGCCATATTGTAATATTCTAAGAAATGGATAGGTTAGTTCAACAAATCGAAAAGTTCTTTAACATTTTTTAAAACAAAACTCTCGATGAATTTTTCATATTAGCATGTGTAAAGATTATACATAGATGTTGATGCAACCCAAACACCCAAAGTCTCTTCTGCATGCATGCAGATGGGTACTGAAGAAGAATGCTTTGGAAGTTTCACACAAGCAACAGAAATATTCTAAGTGCGAAATCTTCCGAAGCCAAAGATGAAGTCTTCCGAATCTTCAGAGACAAAGTCTTCCGAAGCCAACACTTGAAAACAGATTTCTTCCGAATATTTTTAGTATACATATTTTATCTGATATACTTTACATAAAGTTGGATACCTTTCCGCTGTAACCCTGTAAAGTCACCAACTTTCATAAGTTAGTGAAAAGGTCCATACTTTAAGTAACTGTACATTGAGGTCTTGAGTCTGTAACTTTCTAATTCATGTACTTTATCCTTTTTGTAATATATTAGAATGTGAGCTATGGCATGTCATAGTCACTAGTCAAAAGGCAATCTACCTTTTGACTCCACAATTGATTTTGTTTGTGTCTAGTCAATTGTATCCGGCTGGCCTTCAAAGTATGGTCGACTGTATATGTATCTCAAGTACTTGTAACTTTCTAGATATGCTTTGTAACATTTGTAATAGAACTTGAGAAGGCAATATACTTCTATCTTGAAAACCATCTTCTTGTGTATTTTGCTATCTTGTTTTGTCTCATAGTTACTTGTATTCTTAGTATCATTACTAAAGGTTAACCAGTTTCACTATTTGATTAGTTGAGTGTTCTTAAGAAACTCTCCTCTTTGTGTTGTTGTGTTGTATTTGCATACCCTTCAACGGTCCTACAACATGAGTTTAAATTGTGTATATGGTATTGTTTTAACCTACATAAAATATTAATGAGCTTTAAGGTAAATTATTACAAGTTAAAATAATAAAAATGTAATTGGGTCTTTTTATTGGGTTTATTAAAAGTTGATAGCTTTAAAAAAACTATATGTATATATACATATATATACATACATATATATACATATATATACACATATATATATATATACATATATATATATATAACCTAGTGTCAAGCCCACGCGTTGCAATGGGGGCGTAAAACCATGACAAGTAGCATTAATGTTATAGATTAAACGAAAAGTAGACGTATAAACGTTAAATCACAGACATGAAACATAAACCTTTAAAAACAATAACTAAATCGATTTTGGACCCGTACGTTGCAAAGTGTATGTTAAACATGAAAAAATAAGACTACCAATGTTAAACCACACGTCCATGTTATAGCGTGCTAACTCTCAAAATTTAGACCGTATATTCAAAAAGTTTGTAAGAGATGAAAAGTACGGGGTAAACTTGAAAGTGAAAAATCGTAGGCGTTAAATTGTAAATGATGTATAAGTATCGGGTTTAAAACAAAAAAGAAAAGAAAAGATGTGTACAATTTTTTAAGCACATAGTATAACAATTAATGCAACTATCAATTGATAATTAGTAATATATATATATATATATATATATATATATATA